>JBBPBX010016070.1:26197-48628 GCA_038048925.1 Garcialebias charrua | reverse complement strand
ACCAATATATTGAAGCCAAGTAACAGCTGGCATGTAGTTAGTTGACAGGTCAAGATTATTTGTTCCATTAAGGCTAATATGAGTATATATTATAGACTTTGTAGATTTTTGGCTCACTATAGTTTATATGGTGGATTTTACAGCTTCATTTATGTGTTTCCTGGTTCCTCTTGCCTGTAGGTCAGTTGCAATAAACAATTAATCAATTAATCGCATGATAAATGAAAATTATCGACCTCATTTTCATTTATTGGCTTTATCGTTTCGTTGTCTCCCTCTTTCTACTGAAGACACTGGATGACAAAAAGTCTCAACTCCGGTGTTCTTCTCTGACCCTTTACTTTCTATTTTCTTTAAAATCCATTTTAACCATCCAAAATCACATTTTTGGATCATTAAAAGCAGCTAAGCTGAGAAGCTAAGCTACGAGCTAAGCTAACAGGACAACCTCGGGGAAAGAAAACTGTCTTGTCAAAATTCCAAAATTCACAGTTGAAACCCATACTTTTGTCTAAAAAGTTGTTTTTCTCAGCAAAAAGAAGTTGAGAACTTGTTTACTGATATTTTATTAAAAGTTTTGTGTGAAAAATGCTATGGTAAAAGAGCTCAAACTACACCAAGCGTCCGTCATTTTGAGAATCGAAAAGAGACAGCTTATGTCACGTCAAGGGGCCGGGTGATTCTTTTTTTGCGGCAACATTTTGGCTTCAGTACTTTTGAAAATAAAAAGAGTAATATTTTAAGTTTTAAATATTTTGTTACATCACTGACATGTTTAGCAATAAGAAATTAATAATGGTCAAGCTCAGGGCTGGATAAAATAATAATTACAGGTAAAGTAATAATTACATGTATATGTGATTACGTTTTACCTGAATTTCCACCCTGTTAGGTCCTTGTTACACCTTGTTTGGTTCATAAACCTAACAGGGTGGAACATAACAGGGTGGAATTTTTTTAGCTAATCTAGCTGTAGCTCTTTATGTGGTCAACATTTAGCTAGCTAACCTTCAACAGAATAGCAAACCTTTAATGACTAAATCTAATATGTTGTTTTTTAAATTCTACCAAATAAACATTTCCCACAATTTATCTTAACAGGGTGGAACTTTAAGGTTGACTCATACAGGTTTAATATATTTAAGATTAAAAAAAGTAAGGAGAGAGTGACAGATGAAGCTTAACTTGTTTTCCATGGTTGAATTCCCTCCAAAACCAATTGATGTCTTCTTCTTGTAAATGGCTTTTATGGAATTGTAGTCTTTTGAGGGCAAAAAGGAAACATTCTAACAGGGTGGAAAGTTACTACTGGGACATGTATAATATCAAGAAAATATCAAATAAAAAAATAGTTTCAACAGATTCAGTTTCATAATAAAATAAGGTTTAGTCCAGTCAATCAAATTATTGAAGAAATTTCTTTTTTAATTTAATTTTATTGTTTAAACTTATTGAGGAAATATTTTACACTGCACTGCGGACACAATAAAATTGACCATCTATGTCACCAAAAAGGTGTGTAAAGTACAAAATAATATTTTAAATGCATTTCATTTATATTTGAATGATGGCAAACATCTAAGTGTATAATTAAAATGCTTTGTTGTAAATATTTGGCACATTTTAGAAAAAAATCAGGGTAAGAGAAACATGCGGACATGAATGTTGCCCCAAAAAAAGAATCACCCGGCCTCCCTCCCATTTTTCTTAAAGAGACACGCTGCTCGCTACCTCACTATCCATCCTTCAGTTCAAACAGTCTTATATTGCCATCTGGTGGTCAAAAAAGGTACTACATGCAAAACAAATTACCGTATTTTTCGTCTGATAAGTCTCACCTTTCTATAAGTCGCGTTGTCCAATTATTGGCAATAAATTGGAAAAATCCATAAACATGTTGCACCTTTATTTAAGTCGCATCTATTATGCGTCACCGCTACGCGACACATCAGCCCCTCATTTGCCCTGCTGAAAATGGCAGCCACAGAGCGAGCGAGCACGGAAGGAATTTTAACAAGATTAACACGTTAAAAACAATTATTTGTCTGCTGAAAATTATAGCAAAGATGTGTCTTAGCTTAACCGTTCCTTATTAAATTCACGTAATGGTCAAATCTGCTGGATTTAAATTGTTTCGCTTTGACGTCTTCCAAACGGTTGCGTGCGCTACAAAAATAAATGATAAATAAATCGAATTTTAGCTCAAACAACTCCAACAGCTAACAGTTTGTAAATTACCACCAAGTAATCCGAGAAAATCCGCCGTGTGGTTTATGAGCTATTTGCTAAAATATACACGGAAAAACAACAAAGCTAGCCGCAACCCGTTTATGCCCATAAAACATCGAATTTTATCTCAAATAATTCTAACAGCTAACAGTTTGTAAATGACCACCAAATAATTACTTTCTGTAAGTTTAAAGAAAATCCGCCGAGTGGTTTATGAGCTATTTGCTAAATTATACGTACACGGAAAAACAACAAAGCTAGCCGCGACACGTTTATGCCCATAAAACATCGAATTTTATCTCAAATAATTCTAACAGCTAACAGTTTATAAATGAATACCAAATAATTACTTTCTGTAAGTTTAAAGAAAATCCGCCGAGTGGTTTATGAGCTATTTGCTAAAATATACACAGAGAAACAACAATGCTAGCCGTGACACGTCTATGCCCATAAAACATTGAATTTCATCTCAAATAATTCTAACAGCTAATAGTTTATAAATGAATACCAAATAATTACTTTGTGTAAGTTTAAAGAAAATCCGCCGAGTGGTTTATGAGCTATTTGCTAAAATAAACACGGAAAAACAACAAAGCTAGCCGCGACACGTTTATGCCCATAAAACATCTAATTTTATCTCAAATAACTCCAACAGCTAACAGTTTGTAATCATTTACCAAATAATTACTTTCTGTAAGTTTAAAGAAAATCTGTCTGGTAGTTCATGAGTTATTTAGATAAATAGTAACCATTTTTGCTAACAAACACAGCTAACTTACCTCCAGAGCAGGAGGCCGGGCAGCGACAGAGTGTGTCCGACCAGTGGAGGCTGCCTTCGGACACATGAGCTGGAAACGGTCGGTGGACTCTCTGGAAGTGTCAGAGCTCCAGAGCAGGAGGCCGGGCTGCGACAGAGTCAGTCCGACCAGAGGAGGCTGCCTTCGGACACATGAGGTGGGAACGGTCGGTGTACCCTAGCGGCCGAAAGTGGTACTGCACCATTTTTTGCCAAAATGAAAAACGGTCATATCTGAGCCAAAAATTGGTCTAAAAATATGGGAAAAAATCCATAAACACATCTCACCTCTCTATTAGTTGCAGGGCATGCAAATTAGGCAAAAAGGTGCGACTTATAGACCGGAAAATACGGTAACAAAACAATTCTTCCTAAATTTGACAATAATTACTAATTATTGTCAAATTTCAAACAATATTATCGTTTATCGCGAGAATTTCTGAGACAATTGATCGCCCAGCAAAATGTATTATCGTGACAGGCCTAGTTGTCTGACATTTTCGGGAGAATCATAACATCACACAAGTTTTGACAAAAAGGTTGCATAAGACATTCACACTTTAGACATGGAAGGGTAAAAGTGGTGTAAATTGTGCATAAACCTGAACTTGAGTCAAAAAATTACCCTGCCATTGAATATTATTAGATGTCCCCAAATTTTCATAACTATTAAAGTCTGGTAGTAACAATTTTGACTGATTTGAATCCTTGACAGGAAAATAATTGTGACTTTTAAACCTTGGCTCTTTCAGTTGTAAATAAAGTGATCAAGTTTTCACCCCAACAAACGTGACGTTCAGACCTGTACAGATGAAGCTGTCCTCTGGTTGTCAGCTTCGGTCATAAGGGCCCCTGATCTCTGCTTTCATCTGTTCCATCTTGTTCGTCTTGTCAAGACTTTTCTTTGATCCCTTTCTATTTTCCCATGAAAACGACTACAACACTGATGTCCAAACAGCATTCTTCAACCCACCAGACAGATGGTTAAACTTTGGTAAACTTTCATGGGTTCAGGCCGTTTTCAGGAGCTGATGGGAAAATCAGACGTGTGACTCAACTGCTTTAAAGTTAAAATCACAGGAAACTGTGGAGCCATGTTTGTCAAAGTATAAAAAAACATTCAATTTAAATCTTGAAATATGTCCACAGGTGTTTTACTTTCCATAGCAAATTAGTTTGATGTGTTGTACAGTACTTTGGTTTTATATGCTACTCGTGGTTAAGCTTAATGTTTTCTTATTCCAGATGTTTTTCTTTGTTTTTGCACATTCTGCACCACTTCCACACCAGAGGTGTGTTTAGTGTTCATGTCAGGATAATCATGTTTAAAACAGTCGGTCTCTGTAGCTTGGGTTTTGTCTTGTTTTTGACTTTTCGACCATGTGTGTGGCTGGGATCCACGGGCTACCCGACAAGTCCACCTACACAGAACAGTCACAAGACATCCTATCCTCTTTAATCCCCTTGCTTTATTTTCTTCTTGTACTTTCCAGTCCTTTATTTTATTTAAAAGAACATCCATGCCGTTCTTTTTCCCATGTTTTCCCCAACGAACAGGACATGGGCTGCACAGAACGCGGCCAAGGTGTAAAAACAAATTAGATCAGCAGAAGTATAAGTATGTGGGAAAGCCACAAACAACCAATAAAACTTGAGGAGGGAGGATAAAAAAAATGTCCACTTAGGAAGATTTTTTGTAGAAGAAAAAAGACAAGATGAGGTTAAAGAAAGTGTTGGTGAAATATAAGGTTAAAAAGCATCTTACATTTATCGTGTAAGCAGGAGCATCTGTTTTGCATTCTTCCCCTGAAAAGAATAATGGAGGCAGGTTAATCTCTTGATCAGTTTGATGTACAGATGTCTACTCCCTCCATCCAGGCTGCTTCGAGTACATTCTGAATATACAATGTGTTTTCTACATTTTTTTCACTGCAGATTTTGGGTTTTAAACTATCGTGGCCTCCATCTGAGCACACTGGCTGGCTTTACCTTCGCATCACTCAGCACCTTTTTATTGCTCTTTGTTGGATGTCATCTGTGTCCTCAATCTGTCTTTTGTTGCTGCTTAGTCCTTTTTCAAATTAGCAAAGGATTGTAAAACATGGGCGGCTCAGTTAGAACTGTTGCCTCTCAGTTAGAAGGTCGCCGGTTCGAATCCCAGCCTTTCTGGATGGAGTGTGCATGTTTTCTCAGTGCATGTGTGAGTTTTCTCCCGGTACTCCAGTTTCCTCCCACAGACCAAAAACATGCATGTTAGTCTGATTGGTGACTCTAAATTGACCCTAGATGTGAGTGAGAGAGTAAATGGTTGTCTCGTTTGTCTCTATGTCCCTGTGATGGACTGGAGACCTGTCCAGGGTGTCCCCTACATCTTGCACAGTGATGGCTGGATATGTGCCCCCAAAAGGAAGAAGCGAGTAAAGATAATGGATGGATGTCAGTGTTTCCCCTACATTACTGTATTCTCCGGTGTATAAGTTGTAGTAATTCTGCATAGATTTGTCAGTCCTGCGACTTATGTACGTTTTTATTTTCCATGTTCATAACGCAATTTTTTACTTTACGCTAGGCCTATCACAATAAGAAATTTTGCTGGGCGATTGTCTCAGAAATTATTGCAATAAACTATAATATTGTTTGAAATTTGACAAACATTAGTAATTAAAATCAAATTTAAGAAGAAATGTTTAATTTATTTTGCATGTAGTACATTTTTTGACCATCGGATGGCAGTATAAGACTGTTTGAACTGCAGGATGGATAGTGAGGGAGCGAGCAGCGTTCCTCTTCAAGAAAAATGGGAGGGAGACCCCTTGACGTATCATGGGCTGTCTCTCTTCGGTTCCCAAAATGGCGGATGCTTGTTGTGGTTTGAGCTCTTTAGCATAGCATTTTCCCACACAAAGCTTTTAATAAAATATCAGTAAACAAGTTCTCAGCTTCTTTTTGCAGAGAAAAACAACTTTTTACACAAAGGCACAGGTTTCAACCATGAATTTTGGAGCTTTGACAAGACAGAGGTTTTTCCCCTGATGTCATCCTGTTGTTACCAACAAGTGCTGCGAATTAGCTTGTTGCTATTGCGCTATGATGCAAACATGGGACTGCTGTTTTACTCAGTCTATGTCTATGTTTGTCTGTCCCTGTTAGCTTAGCTCGTAGCTTAGCTTCTCAGCTTAGCTACTTTAACTATCCAAAAAAACACGATTTTGGATGGTTAAAACAGATTTTAAAGAGAAAGGAGAAAGGGAGGGGTCAGTGAAGAACACCAGAGATGAGCTTTTTGTCATCCAGTGTCTTCAGTAGAAAGAGAGACAGAAATAAATGATAAAGAGGATAAATAAAAATGAGGTTGATAATGTTTATTTATCATACGGTTAATTGATTTATTGTTTATTGCGACAGGCCTAGTGAGAACTACTGTACTTTGTAAAATAAATGAATATGTTTTTCTTTGGAATCGAATGAGACACAATTTGAGAAAGACGCCTCATAAGAGATGGTACAAGAGAAGAGACTTGAAGTATTCTACCAGTCAGCTGGGCTGCGTTCCCAACATGTGAATGAGACCTTATCATCCTGATAAGAGACGGAGGGAAGCTCAGCCACGTTCAGTGGCTATCTGTCAAATCGCCAAAACATTTCACGACTACATGCAGAGATGCATACGCACGATAGGTACGCATGAAAGCCATCTTCAGTCTTCTGGTTTTGGGACTGATGGCGAGGAGCGATAATTCTCTGCTGATAGTTTTATCGTGCAGAGAGGCAGAGAGTTGTTTTGACTTCTGGTCTTTGGGTTCAATGAGAGCAAATTTCTAACATTTACGTCTCTCGTCTACCTCCTCGTTCTTCTGTTTTCCTCCCGATGTCTGCACAGCTCTGCGCTCCACAGTACTGGAGGGTGAGCACCTGCTTCTTCCATCACGCTGCCGATGGAGACGAGCAAAGTGTGGCTTTCTTTACATATTTCAGGCTCCGTATTAGTTTACGTCTCCTCGTCCTGAGGGGGGAATATGAAAAGTGCACAAAATCTACACGTTAACCACGCTTCAGTCCACTAGATCACGATGTGTTGACATTCGGTAAAACCTCACGTGCCTGAGAGAAGCATGCACCACAAGAAGAAGAGGCTGTGTGATGTAGCTCCACCTGCTTTTAGGTAGAACAGGTGAATGACCTCACATATAAAGCTGCAGACATTTGTTAAAAGGCAGCAGAAAAAGAATAAAAATCTAAATTTAATCTGAGTTATTAAATTATATTCTGGTCTACATGGGGAAGTGGTGGCACAGAGGTTAGAGAAGGTAGGCCTGTGATCAGAAGGTCGCTGGTTCAACTCCCCGGACCGACAACATCAACATGTGGGAAAGGTGAAATACCCACACCTGTATCTATTGTAAATTGCCCCACCCTTGAGCAAGGCCCTAAATCACCACTCTCTGTTCCCCTGGGCACCCGAGATGACAGCTCTCTGCTCCACACAAGCCGTTTTCGCACTGCACAGCCCTCCCCGGCCCAGCTCGCCCCGGAGCCCAGCCTGGCCCGCCCACCCTCATTTCGCATTGTACAGAGATTATTATTAGTCATGGGCGTAGCCAGGAATTTATGATGGGCGGTTCCTTTATAGGAAAAGTGGACTCCTGGAAAAGTAATACGCCTCGGTGGCTCACTGGAAGAGCATCGGCTTGCCACTCTAAACTTTATCTTGACTCGAGTTCGATTCTCACCTGGTTCAACTTATTTTACGTTTGTCTTTTATTGGATAAAAAAAGGAGTTTGTGTTAACCACAGGCATAACACAAACTCCTTTTTTTAAATCCAATAAAAGACAAACGTAAAATAAGTTGAACCAGGTGAGAATCGAACCTGAGTCAAGATAAAGTTTAGAGCGGAAAGCCGACCCTCTTCCACTGAGCCACCGAGGCGTATTACTATTTCTAGGAGTCCACTTTTCCTATAAAGGAATTGCCCCTCGTAAAATCCTGGCTACGTGCAGGAGTTAGAGAATATTAGTTATATTTTAATGAAATTCAGCTCGCGCTGAAAAGCAGAAATCCTCTGTATGGGTGCGCGCTTCGTGTTATTTACGTTCTAACATAAGCTGATTTGTAATCAGTTACAGTATTAACAAAATTTAAACTCTGAAACACTTGTAAAACAAATCAATAATAATAAATTCTCTTCAATCCTACAAACTGCTTGTCATTAGGTACGTGCCTCTCAGGTTAGCAAGCTAACATTTAGATAGCTTAGCACAGGTTATTGCTTTCTAAAACTTTATCCAGAACAATAAATCTAACAGAGGTAAATATCAGTGTTAGTAATGTTATCTTTGTCATCCTCAATTAAGTGCACTGTTTGTCTCAAATCTTAATTTCTCTGCAAAGAGAAAAAAAACACAGCTATGGTCAATACTAATTAGGCCTTCACCATACCTGATTGACTGTTTAAACAATGAACAGAGAAGGCAGTTTCTTTCTTTAATTTATATGTTTGTAATGCACTTGATAACTTTATGGTGAACAGTGGAGGATAGAAAATGTGAACACGGTAGAAAGACATTTTTTATGACCAGTGTACCCACATGAATCTGTTTTGCTTAGCTTCATGGTTGCTAACAGCTGCGCTAAATAAACAAGCCCCAATAAACTCGTTGTTTACTTAGATTCTTGGGGGTGGACAAAGCTAAAAATATTCCAGCCATTATATCAGTTATCGGTGGTTGTCACCCCTCCCAATATCTGTATCGACGACAGGGGTGCAGAAAAAATTAGATTTTTTTAAATAATCTAGATTCTTAGTCCTGGCGATTCTGAATCGATTCTAAAAGCCCCAAAATCGGTTTAAAAATGTGTTTTTATTTTATATTTACTGTATTCCGCTCCTGTTGCTGAGCGTACTGCATATTGCACTATGTGTCCGTTCGGCGCCGTAGAATTTTGACCGTGTAGGCCACCGTACAGCAAGCTAGTTAGCCAGCTCCCTTTATCTGAATAGAGCCTGCTAGCATGAAGGAGGGAGGAGGGAGACAGCGCGATTCAACTCGCTCCTTCGTCTTTAAAAACAAATTCAGATCCTACAATGTTCTGGGGAAAGACGAAGAGAACGGTTAATTGCAAGAAGTGTAAAATAAAATTACGGTACAGTATTTTGGAAATACGAAAAAATGCACGGAAGATGAAAGTGAAAGCAGTCGACCAGCAAAGTCTGCTGCAAATATTTCTCTCTCCATCTCCTGCTGTATCACAAAGGATTTATGAGCAGACAGCTCAGTGGAAGTTGAGGGGTTTATTTTTATTTTTAATACTCTGGAAGCAACGTACGTTATTCCTTCATGTAGATAAAGGTCCGCAGCTCCAGCATGAAACAAGAATAACGAGGGAGAAGTTCTGATGCAGCTGTAGCTCAAAGGTAACTTGTTTTCTCATATTATACTAAAACTTAGAGACAAGTTGTGCAACAAACTTAATGTAATTTGTCTTTTAACAGGTTGGAGAGACCAGATGAGACACATCACCTGGAGCCAGTTCTAAATGTTACAATTTATGTTTATAAATTACAGTTCAGAAGAGATTTTTAATGCAGGTTTGCACAGGTTTTGAAAATTTGTTAAAGATTTACCAAATATGAATTAATATGGTTATGTTAAGTCTGTATTTTATTTCGAGTTAAACGTTAATGCACTATGGTAGGCTGAAGTCTGTTTACTTTTGTATTTATATATTTCTGGAGACCTGTCCAGGTGTCCCCCACCTCTCACACAGTGATGACTGGACATGGACATCAGTGACCCCCAAGACTCGAAAAGGAAGGGGTAAAGATGATGGATGGATAAATTATTTGTTCCTAGATTTTTCTTTTTCTTTTATTGTTTTAGAGAAATCCAGGCAACTAACCCAATACTGGTAATTTAAGTTACAGAATTGTATGCACTCCTGTATTATTTGTTCCTATTTTTGGTATAGATATCAAACGATGCAAAAAATTTGATACAATAAGGAACCTAAAATTATTGTTTTAAATAAATGTTCTATTTGTTTACATTGTTGTTTAATCTTTTCAGCTTAAAATGATTGTTTTAAATAAATATTCTAGTTGTTTACATTGTTGTTTATTCTTTGCAGCTTGTCAGTTACATAACTGAAGCTAAATTTATGACCATGTCAATAGAAAAATCGTTTCTGAAACGAAAAATCGATTTTAAATCGAATAGTGACACCAAAAATCGGAATTGAATCGATTCGCCAGACACAGAGATTCGCACCCCTAATCGACAATAGCCAAAATTTCCATATCGGTTAGGGTTCCACTATAAATTAAATGTGATTTAAAATAATGCAACTTTATTTAAATGGAAAAAATAACTGTGTATGGACGTAAATAGAGGTTGCAACGCACATACACAAGTATGCATTTATAATATATCACTCACAGAGAAATCAAATAAAATCATGAGATCAGGAATACCCTTAGAGTCAACATTAACTCCACCTTTTGCAGAAAGAAAGGCTTCAGTCAAAATCCAGATTAGTCCAAAGAAATAAAATGAACTTGTTGACCTTGTAATAAAGTGGAGTTTGATGCAAAAATGCCACAGTGTTTAGACATTTGCATAAACTTTCCAGAAAGCAGCAAACAGACCTGTAAGTGTATGAACGTAGCATGTGAATGTGCAAACTGGAGGTGAACGACTGTTTAGATTAGCTGTAGTTTGTTCTCATTTTACTCAGAAGCCTCTGCTGTAGACAAAACAAGATACCCTATCTGTGAGATTGAGTGAGCACGAAGGATAACGTGACAGCTGTGTGTGTGTGATGCTGAGGAACTTAATTTGCTTTGTTTTCCCACTTTCACTAGCTCCAGTGCAGGAGCTGGACTTTCTTGCAAGCATGCATGGAGGTGGGTATATCTTTCATGGGGGCACATTAAAAAAAGAGAAGCTAAACCTGGCTCACACACACACACAAACAGTAACGTTATCAGAGCATGGATCCCCCTCTTCACATTAACAATGTGATCCAGAAATTGGAGTTACTACCTTCAGCAAACACAAGCATACAGATGTATGAGTTAAATACCCTGGAGGTTTCATTTAGCAAAAATATGCAAACCAATAAATGCATCAACTTTGATGAATACATAGAATATTTTAATCAAGCCATCTACAAGGTGTTTCTCTGACTGGTTTGTTCATTTACTCATTTATTTATTCAACATTTGCATGGCCCGAATGCAAAGAAACATTTAACCATTATATGACTGTGATTACCCCTTAACAGCACTTGGAACTGTAATGGTGGGTGTTGAACTTTATGTGGTAGAAACGTCTTCCTGTCACATATCTACATTGTTATGCACCTACAGTGGTTTAAGGCCAAGATGGTGTAGTGGCAGGGGAACCGACTTGGGACCCGAAGGACCCAGGTTCAAACCCCAGTCACGGCATAACTTGTGGTGTGTTTGAGCAGCACACCTCATCCCAATTGCTCCCCGGCGCACTTTCTATAGCTGCCCACTGCCCCACCTGGTGGTGATTGGGTTAAATGTAGAGTCAAATTTCGTCTTGTATGGAAACATACACAGATGACAAAAATGTGACATTATTACATTATTATTATTATTATGTAGGAGATGTGACAAGTTAAAAAGAGCCTAGATTTCCATTTCTGAGGGGAAAAAATTGAGTTTAGATAAAATAAATGTCAATAGAGGTTTGAGTGCGTACTCTACACTCTGGAGGGATTTGAGGGAAAACCATACATTCATGAAAGTGACAATCACACCAGATGAAAGTTGAAACAAAAAAACGGAAAGTGCTATGTACTGTATTGTGATCATTGAATGCTCCAATACTGTGACGAAATGTGTTCTTGGATTTGACCCTGCCTGGGCTGTACGGTGGAACAGTTACCGTAATAGAGCTGTTGCCTCTCAGTGAGAAGGTCACCGGTTCATATCCCGGCCTGGAACCTTTCAGGGTGGAGTTTGCATGTTTTCTCTGTGCATGCATGGGCTTTCTCCGGGTACTCTAGTTTCCTCCCACAAACATCCATGTTAGGCTGATTGGTAACTCTAAAGTCTCTCTAGGTGAGAGTGATTGTTCCTCTCTATAATGGACTAGAGACCTGTCCAGGGTGTACCCTGCTTCTCGCATTGTGATAGCTGGACATGGACACCAGTGAAACCGTGACGTGAAAAGGAAGAAGCAGGTAAAGATAATGCATGTATTGATGGATGGATCTGACCCTTTAAATCCAGAGGTCACCTATTTAGGCATCCAGGGTAAAGGCCCCTACATACGGTACTCGTGCGTACTATGTGTACTTGGTGAGCCACGCGGACTCGGCGCATACTGTCCGTAGATGGTTGAGCCTTCATTGAGACTTCATACTAGAGTGTACAGATTTTTTCTGTCTCCAGGCATTTTATAAAGGTGTCCAGCCAAGACAGCATAGAACAAATAAGTGGGACACATCCCTTTGCCCCACCCCCACTTTTTCCTCTCATCTTATTTCTTGCCTTAGCAAATCTGTCCCTGAGGTACTTCCATTTAGCTCGAAAAAGTGCCTCGTCCTTCCCCAGGGTCTGAGCTATTTCCTCCCACAAATTTCTTGCTCTCTGAAAGCTGTTATCTGAAAACGGTTGGCGTTTCACACAAAACAGTTTGAGGTGAACACCGTTTCTCTCTGGGCAGTTTATTGTGCAACACCAAGTACCGGTACACATACATGGTCATAGAAAATTATATTTGCGCAGATATGGCTGGCGGACGTCTGCTTTGAGTGCACGCAGACCTCTGCGAAGTGAAGTACGCCTGAGTATGTGGGTGCCTTAAGGTAAGAGGTGTCTTGTTCAAGAACACCATAGCATATGGGCATGGTGAATCAAATCTGTGGCTTTCGCACCCGAATTTGACTGCCCTACCACTGTGGTGAAGTCAAGCAAAAATGTCCCCATGTTGATGTATAAACTGTACATTAAATGTACAGGTTTGTGGAATTGAAAGGTTGGAAGGCTCAAATGTTAAAATGTGACATTTCCATTGCAAGTTGAACAGTCAAATGTCATAAAACTTGAACTGCGAATGTGAAAACCAATAAAGATATCAAACTGAACCACTAAAACGCCCTGAAAAGAAGCAAACGTGGATAAAGAATACTGTATATGACCAACTAAACAACTAGAAAAAACAGCAACTAGCAGCGGATCAGGCAGATCTGTTTCATCCTGCTGCTGTGTCACTCACAAATGTGAAAAATGCTCCATGAGACATATAAACCCAAGCACACAGAGGCACAGGGACATTATTATCCCCTGACTACGTGCTGAAGGCTTAGCTGCATACCAGTCAGCACGCTGACCTGGGATTAACTAAGACCACTTGAAAAACACAAACGTTTCCATTTGTACTTCAGTCTGTGCGAGGATCCCCGAGCACCATGCCACTTGTCCCAAACTCACCCATTAGGACTAATCCCAGACTAAACCGGGGTCCAACCTGGGTCTTTAAGCTGCTCTTTGAAGGTATGTTAGAAACTGTGGACTTCACTCACATTTGTCCTTCCACTGATAAATGAAAGGTCAAATGTTTCTAGAAGACATGCATGTTGGCAGCTGCCAGAGTTTATGATGAGATAGTGTGAAAGGAGTTTTGGTCAAACCTGGTATATTTACCAGTACTTATGAGCTCATTAGATTAGAACCAGAAGGAACAGAAATGAAGATGTTGAGGTTCTGCTTACGAGTGACAATGGATGGATAAGATTAGGAATGAGATCATCAGAGGTACAGCACATGTTGAACAACCGGGAGATAAAGTTAGAGAAACCAGAATGAGATGAATTGGACATGTCCAGAGGAGGGAAAGATACTGGTAGAAGGATGTTAGAAATGCAGCTGGCAGGAAAAAGACAGAGGAAGGCCAAAGACAGTATGGATGCTGTCAGAGAGGACATGGAGGTAGTTGGAGGGAGGACAGAGTGAGATGGAGGAGGAGGACTCACTGTGGAGCCCCCACAAGAGGGTAAAGCCGAAAGAAAAAGAAGATCATGAGCTCATTAGATACTGTATATGTTCTTGCAAAATATGTTAGTGCTCACACTGTCTGTTGGGGATTACTCTCAGCTATCACAAACCAAGTTTTAGCTCAATATCCATTAACGTGACTGAGTTATAGCCATTTTTGAGCTTGCTATGGTTGATTAGCTGTGGCAGCTTGGCTGACCCCAAATTCTAATGAGTTGTAGTAGATATATATCCATTGACTTATTCTTTGAAAGTTTCGCTATTTTTTTTTCAGTGATTCATTAGATATTTTGCTAACAGACAAACAATGCCTTGTAATTATTTTTACGCAGGATGCTATTCCTGACACAACCACAGACCACTGAGCTACCACAGCCCTCTGTAGCCGTTTTCGCACTGCACGGCCCTCCCCGGCCCAGCCCGGCTTCTAACCCGGGTTTGTGTGGTTCGCATTTGCCTTCTCGGGCCGGTGTCAGCCCTCGTTTTGGAACCCCACCGACGGAAGTTCTGATCGGGCCGAGCTCCCGGGCCCAGTTTGACGTCATGTACTGCTCATCATTTGATTCGTTGTTTGCAGCAGGGGCGGGACTGCTGCGTGTCAGTCATCAACTCGTTCTAACAACAACCTCGGCGCGAGCTGAATTTCATCAAAATTTAACTACAGAAACCCCTAAAAAAATTGTTAGCAATCCCAAAAGCTAACTGACTGCCCAGGATATTTCTTTACAGCTTATAATAAACATGGGTTTCATTTAAAAGAAACCTCTTGTATTCTCAGTATTGTTTGCTTTTTTAAGATGCTTGTGCAATTTTCCGTTTTTTTCTTCTTCTGTAAACCTGGACTTATTCCTAAATTCCATACTGTGTCAATTTAAAGTATATTTTAAAGAAAATAAAGGTGGTAAGCCTACCATCTTTTCCTTATCTCCTTTCCTTTCAGTTTTTTTGTTTAACTTTCCACGTCTGGCACGTCAGTCTGTTTGCTCTTCTGTTCTCTCCTGTCACTCCTTCCTACCATCACTCCGTGTTTCCTTCGGCTACACATATTCAGGTATTCTGCTGGCAAGCTGCTACTACTCCTCTAATTTGTTGTTGCCTGTGGCTATAGCACACCTTGCCAACTGGTGATGCATGCAGAGCGCTGGAGACAGGAGGCAGGGCGTGTTGGAACCTGCGCCGTTACAAGGCTGGCAGGGCCAGACTGAGGTGGGACGTCATGTCTCAAACCTTGTTTTCTACAGCTACATTACGATAGGTTTTATTTTCTGATTAAAGACTGAGACTGTTGATTATCATCTGCTTCCCAAAGGCAATGGTGGAAATTAATGTCCTTCTTGTGTATGTTTGTATGTTAGCAAAAATCTTATGGACCAAAATAATCACTGAAAGTACCTCTACACCTGAATAACTTCTGGAGTCAGTTCTACTTGGTCACCACAGTTAATCGACATTAGCCAACACGTGAATGGCTATAAATCTGTCAGTCTTACAGATATTGATCTGATGTTTGATTGGTTGTAGCTGAAAGCCAAACACAACACAGATCAAATACTAACAGATTGCTTTTTTGTTTGTGCACGCACACGCGCACGCATGTGCGCTCACACACCTACACACATCAGTGTGTCCCCCCCCACATTACGGATGCTTCTGATGCCCTTGAAATAATTACAGTGTGTTTGATAAGCTCCACCCATTCACAAATGACCCAGTCAAACTAGCGGTGCTTTGCTACTGTCTCAACTCAACTCCACACTGCACCAGTTAAGGGGCCTGCCCACTGTTGGTACCCGCCCCCACTCATCTCGGTTTATGGAACCTCCTTGTTGGGGTTTCCAAGCAGACTGCTCCAAGGGCTGATTTTGACGTAAGCAGGCAGCAGCTGTTGATTGGCTAGCAGACCTACAAAGTACATAACTAGAAGAACCACCCAGCAAAACTGTAAACTACATCTGAACCACTTCCTCATCATGTTCACAGAGGGTGCCACAAGAAATGAATGCATTTACTGAGAGATATCGGAGATGATGGCGCAGCATGGCTACACGCAGAATTCTGAACAGTGCCAGGATAAGCTAAAGAAATTGAAGTCTGATTATAAGGCAATTAAGGACCACAATGAGCAGAGTGGCTTGAACACAATGACCAGTTACGATACAGCCCACTTTGCATAGACGATCCTGCCCATAAAGTGGGGAAACAAGTAACAGTGGCAAATCAGCTTCACCAGAGAACTTATGAAACAAGGGCCGAGTTGAGTCACACTAATAAACTCGGCTTAAAACGGCTTAAGATTATCAAAAACTGAAGGGGAAAGGACCCAAATGCAGAAACTCTGGAGGTGGCAGGCAGTGTGAGGGACATGAACAAAAATTGTATTAATTATCAGACTGAATACCAGGACAGGCAAGGCAAACAAAAAGAGAGGACCTGATAGGGAAACCATGGAGTGTATGCAATAGGAGGGATGATTGGTGGCAGGCAGCAAGTGAGCTAATTAGGGATAAGAGGTAGGGATGCACCGATACCAGATTTTTGAAAACCGAGTACAAGTACAAGTACTTACATTAAAGTACTTGCCGATACCAAGTACCGATACAAGTACTAATTAATATTTTTAAAAATCGTTCTAATTAACTTAAACTGTTTATTTTCATTAGACACTTCAAACATAAATAAACAAAGTATATTACTATTGGTAATCTGTAAAGTATGTCCAAACTTGTACAAAAAAATAAAATGTTTTGCATTTGAACTCTTACATAGTCAATGAAATGAAATGAAACTAGTATCGGGTCCTGTAGTATCGGAGCCCTTTTATGAGTACGAGTACGAGTAAACGCACATGGTATCGGACCGATACCCGATACTGGTATCGGTATCGGTATCGGTGCATCCCTAATAAGAGAGGTAAGAAATATGAACGAGTGAAGACATCAAGAGGCTGTGACCAGAATTACAAACAATACTCAACTATCCAACCATCTATTATCTTTACCCACTGCTTCTATTCCAGGTCCAAATGGTGGAGCAGTCTCTGTGCGAGAGGCGAGGTGCTCCCTGGACAGGTCTCCAGTCCATCACAGGGATACATGGAGACAAACGAGACCACCATTCACTCTCTCACTCACACCTAGGGACAATTTAGTTACCAATCAGTCTAACATGCATGCTTTTTGTCTGTGGGATGAAACCAGAGTGCCTGGAGAAAACCCTTGTACATACAAATAGAACATTCAAACTCCACCCAAAAAGATCCTTGGGTCGGGACTCAATCCATCAACCTTCTTGCTGAGAGGTACCAGCTCTAATAGCTGCACCACCAGTACAAGTATTTCACAGAAGAACAGAACAACCCAAACTTAGGCAGGAGTGTTCCACTCAACATTTGATTCTCAAGAGTGTTTAAGGATCAGCTGATAATGCTTAAGTCTCAGTTTTATACTTTATTTTCCTTTTTTCTGTAAAACCTTTCAGAGCACATATAAATATATTAAAGTTATTAAATCTCTGCTAGCTTGTACCTAACATCTTGTAGCTCTACACTGCAGTAAAATAAAAATAAACTGCATTCATCTTGGTTCTCAAGGTTGATGTTTGTTTTTTTTTACAAGAAAAAACATCTGCCATGTGATGGTGACCTGTTGTTTTTTTTTTTTAAATATATCTCAGGTTGTGGCATGTCAGGTATATGTAGAGTTGAGGTAGGTAGAATGTATTGTGGCTCTAACAGTTCCAAAAAAGACAGGTTGGTCATTAAGAGACATTAATCCAGTCTTCTGTTCTGTAATCCTTTCTACCTCACTGCTGTCCTGTGGAAACTTGTCTCTTCTCCTTAGTTTCCTCTAAACTTTAAAGTGTGTTTCTTTGCCGTGTTGGCGATAAGAGTACTGTAGCTGGGTGAACGTGGCGTACTCAGCCCAGTGTTTGTATTTAAACTCTTGGCGGTATTCAATTGGTGGTATTGAATGTATCGCTATCACTATTGCAATTGTTGCAAGTATTGAACTGATCTTATTTTGTCATAAAATACTGCCATACCACAAGAGCATTGGCATGTTTTATGGTAGACCTACCATGGCACAACTGATGTAAAACCATAGACTAACAACAGGGATTGAGAGCAGAGTGTGGTCAGCCTTTTTGATACAAATCAATAAAAATACCTTGATTGGGGCCCTATTCATCCAGCCATCCATTATCTTTACCTCTGTCTTCTTTTGTAAGTCAACAGTGTCAATGGTACCGATGTCCAGCAGTCACTGTGGCAGGGAACACCCTGGACAGGTCACAAGTCAATCACAATGGGACCTCAATCCAGCACTTGAAACTGGCTTTGGACATTCTTACTTACATTATGGTGAAACACTAGCCTGGCCCTCGCCTTCCTGCACAGCTCCGCTCAATTCTCATTTCCCTTCACTGCACAGCGAAGTGAAGGACAAGGGCCTGGTTTTAACCAGGCTAGTGAAACACAGGAAAACCTCCAAATCTTTTTTTTATCAGAAGTCTACTTCTCTTGTATGGCAACAAACGAAGATAGTCACAATGTGACTGTTTTCAAAGAGAAATGTTGAAGTTTTCTAAATCAAGCCAGGTTATTCTGAACTTTGGTGGCATAATATCGAGAAAACGTGCATTTGTGTTGTTGTTGTTGTTGTTGTTGTTGTTGTTGTTGTTGTTGTTGTTGTTGATGATGAATATAACTGTGAAAGTAATAGTTGTAATGTACCTACAGTTTCCTCACTCTTCCTTTTCTGTTTTGTGCATTAACATTGTGGCCTCTGTCACCTGAACTGCCTGAGCAGTTGGGTTCATCTGGTGACCAATTATAATGTCATGTTCATGTCTGATTTATTGGACATTGATACATACATAACACATTGATTTTCCATTGATATTATTATTATATTATTAGGATAGTATGAATAAAACTGAAGATAATTACAAATTTACATCAGATTTTTTGTCTGACAGAGGTGCCAATGTCCCAAATGATTAGAATGTAGGACAACTCAAAGGCAAAGCAGCTTTTTTTGGATAAGCACTAAAAAACATTCTGGAAAAGTGAGTCAGAGAGATGTATTTGTCATACACACTAGGGATGCATGATATTGAATTTTGGGCCGATATCCAATATGCCGATATTTTAAAACGTATTCTGCCGATAACTGATACCGATATTTTGTATATGTTCCTTTGTCAGAACATACTCTTATTTAGGCTTATTTGCTACAAAAATTGTGCAACAGCTGTAAGAGCTGGTGACACATATTTAGTAACAGCCATATGCATAGCACTTTAACTTATATTAAATGAAAAGTGTTAAATGTTATTTATTAGCATTAGTCACCTGCGATGCTGTCTCACTTGTGGAGGCTTGTTCCAGGTTCCTAGCTGCAGTGTGGGATCCTCTGTACTCCTGTGCATGAAGGACAGCCTTTTTAAGTTCAAAAGTTTTTGTCTATCCATTGTGCCATAAGACTAATCATGCTAACGGAGCTAACAACAATGTCTGTGGTAAAAATCACCCAACAAGTCATGCTATCGGCTATTAGCTTCTCAATGACATCGGAAATGACGGCTTGAAACTCAGGTAACGTTATGTCGGAAAAATATCTCTGACTGGGGACGATGTAGCGAGGCTCATCGTAGTCCATAAATCTTCAGAATCCAACATCCTCAACAACGAAAAATAAAACTTCCACACCGCTGACATTTTGAATTCGGGTATGGCGCATAGTGCATTTATTACAGGTTAAGTTGAACTGAGACACACCTTTGCTATAATGTCAAGCAAACAAATAATGTTTTTAAGAGTTAATCTAGTTAAATTCTTGTTAAAGTCCTCCTGTGCGCACGGCTGCCATTTGGCAGCCAATCGATTTTTGGCACAACCCCGGCCCACGTTTCCCATGGGTCAGTGGTGACACATAATGCATGTGTGTTCATTAGTCCTCATCTGCTCACACAGACTCATGTTCGTGCTGCTGTTGTTGTTTTGGTGCATTGTTTTTGTACCATTAGTGCTTATTGTATTCTTAGTTTAGTGAAGGTAGTATATTCTTAGTTCATGACTCGGATCTTGCTAATGTTTTTCTTGACAGTTTGTATTTTTGTTGGATGTAACTGGGACCCTGTGTACACCTCATGTACCACATGTGATGTGAATGTCAATAAAAATCCTTGAATCCTTGAATAACGAACGCAACGCATCAGCAGTGACGCATAATAAATGCGACTTATACCGTGAAGCGACTTATTTTTTTCCCACTTCATTAGACATTTTTGGGCTGATGCGACTTATACGCTGGAACGACTTCTACTGCTGAAAATACGGTAGTGCTCCGGTAGTGCTCTGGTAGATTTCTGTGAGTTTGCTCCAGATATTTGGTACAAAAAAATCTAAATGCAGCTTGTGTGTGTTTGGTTCTGACTCTGGAGATAGAGAGCAGATTTAAATCAGACCACCTCAGAAGTCTCAGTAGAAGATCAGAAATATATTTTGGACCCAAACCGTATAGTGCTTTAAAACCAGCAACAATATTTGAAAATCAGTTCTCAGAGCAATAAATATCTGTTTCATCTCAGGTCAGAGTCCATGATCACACCAAGGTTTCAGGCTTTGCCAGAGCTTTTTAGCATCTCAGACTGTAGGTGTACGCTAAATCTCATCCTTAAATGTAAGAATCCTCAAAGGAAATGTTTTAAAACTGCAAATGACAGAAGAAACATGAGTATAGCGTATAGAAAAGAAAAATGTTTTTAGTAACATGACAACTTGAGCTTTGCTTGTTAGCATTAGCAGAGATTTAAACTATGGCATGCTAAACCCAGGTTACAGTTTGTGAACCCTCCAACTGTTATTTTATCATTAAAAACACAACCCCATTAGCCCCCTGTCTTATTCACTTCCTTTTTGTTGCATACATCTGAAAGGGAGTTATGGGATTTGTAATAATCCCTGCAGAAGATGGGATCTATATGAAATCTGGAATAATTCCTGGGATAAATCTTTGTGAACTCATTAGAAGACTCAGGGAGGTCTTACTGGATTCCTCACTAAGCTCAGCCTTCTTCTAAGATGAAGGACAAGCTTACTGCTTCTCATTCAGGTTGGAAGCAAAGAAGATAAAATATAGGATTGTATAGGATAATATAGGATTCTCTTTTTCATCTATCTTTTGTTGCTTGTTCTTTTGGCACATTTCTGCTTATTATCTCAGGGTTTCTTTAAGGATGTCTCTTTCCTGTTTGCCATGGAACATAAGTGACATCTAAGTAATGAAAATGCAGAGACAACAAAATAAGAAAAACGTTAGAAATTATACCTTTTAAAAATATGCCTGAAAATGTTCAGATCAGATCAACTTTTTCACAAGTTGTTGAGCAGAAAAACCTCTCTGCCCGTCTTTATGTTCTGTTTTTGAGAGTGTTTGTTTCTCTGAGTGCATCTGTATGTGTGTGTTCAGGCTGGGGTAGTGTCTATACCTGTCTAATTATCAGTCTCTGATAGGTTGGGGGGAATTCCAGTCTCGCCAATGTAATCCTCAACTAAACGCCTTCCGCTACCTCCTCCACATTACCTACAGGGTTCCCAGTAACTCAGGAAAATCCTGGAAAATGACTTTGCCCTTTTCCAGACTGGGAAAACCCAAGGAATTTGAGAAAAATGTCAAAAACCACAGGAAACTCAGGGAATTTGAACATTAATCTGCTGATTAAAACATAATCTTTCTGAGACTTTGACTTGGACATGAAATACTGATAGACTAATGAATCAGTCCATGCTCTGCTTCCACTATGTACATAATACAGGCTTCCTTATTGATTGGCTATGGTGGCTTTTAATTTCTGATGTTACACAATATTATTAAATTCATTCAACTTTTATTTATACAGATTAGTCCTATTGAGCCTCGGGGACTCATTTACAAGAGAGACCGGAGGAGTGATTACGTATGCACACACTGCAGGCTACAGTATAGTTATTGGCATCTCCGTATGAAAAATCCTTTGCACACCAACTAAGATGCTAATTTGTGAGTGTTTTGTGTGACAGAAATACCTCCTGGAATTTCAGGATTTACCCATAGAAAAATCTAGGAAAACTGGGAATTTTGTTTTCATGAAATGCTTGGAATCCTGTACTAGTTGTATTTATAACCCTGAAATGTAGGAGCAACTCCATACTACACTATTGAGAGGTGCCTTTGCTTGAAGCTGAGGCCTTGTGGGTCATTTTGACCCAAGGGAAGCAGGAGGGTTAAAGCCTAAAAGAAATCCTAAGAAAAATTGTATGTATTATATACATTAAAAAATATTTATTTATATTAGTTAGCATGTCAATTTTAAATCAACATAGGATTCAATGTTTC
>JBBPBX010016070.1:0-18621 GCA_038048925.1 Garcialebias charrua | reverse complement strand
ACAGTATACATCAGTTTCATATCAGGGCTTTTTTATACAGTATACATCAGTTTTATATCAGGGCTTTTTTTATACAGTATACATCAGTTTTATATCAGGGCTTTTTTATACAGTATACATCAGTTTCATATCAGGGCTTTTTTATACAGTATACATCAGTTTTATATCAGGGCTTTTTTATATAGTATACATCAGTTTCATATCAGGGCTTTTTTATATACAGTATACATCAGTTTTATATCAGGGCTTTTTTATATACAGTATACATCAGTTTTATATCAGGGCTTTTTTATACAGTATACATCAGTTTTATATCAGGGCTTTTTTATACAGTATACATCAGTTTTATATCAGGGCTTTTTTATACAGTATATATCAGTTTCATATCAGGGCTTTTTTATACAGTATACATCAGTTTCATATCAGGGCTTTTTTTATACAGTATACATCAGTTTTATATCAGGGCTTTTTTATACAGTATATATCAGTTTCATATCAGGGCTTTTTTATACAGTATACATCAGTTTTATATCAGGGCTTTTTTATATGCAGTATACATCAGTTTCAAATCAGGGCTTTTTTATATACAGTATACATCAGTTTTATATCAGGGCTTTTTTTATACAGTATACATCAGTTTCAAATCAGGGCTTTTTATATACAGTATACATCAGTTTCATATCAGGGCTTTTTATATACAGTAAATATCAGTTTTATATCAGGGCTTTTTTATATATACAGTATACGTTTTATATCAGGGCTACATAAAGATTATTATCACATGAGGTATTTTATTTGTACACCAGTTTTATTTTCTGAGAAGCACTGATCTGGAATTTACTCAGAGAAACAGACGTGTAGCCAAACAGCGCCACACTGAGCACCTGTCTTCTCACATGTGGACATGGCAGAGGACAAACTCGTCCTCCTATCTGTCCTCGTCCACTTCCCGCATCTCTTTCTCACAGCCTGGCTGCCTGGCATGCGTGCAGCTGATGCCCGTCTGGCGTTTGCTGTGTCAACAGAGCATGGGAAAAGTTAATCAGCAGCTTGGCACTCCCACCTCCACCCTCCTCCTCCTCTCAGCTTCTCCTTCACCCTCAGCCCTCCCGTTCTTCGTTTTTCTCAAACGAGTTGGGAGAAAAGGAATGATTTAATATTTTACTCGAGATTAGCCTGATGTTTGAGGCTCTGTGACCTTGATCTCCTCCCGTCATCCAACAACCCTGCTGGAGAGCCCTTATCTATGGGAAGAAATTCAGGATGTGGGGGAGTGAAGGCAGTATTGTTGTGTTATAGCGCCCCTGGTGGCAAAATTACTGCATTAAACCAAATTAAAGAATTTACAGAGCCATTTCTCTCAAAACTGATCAGCTGCTGTGATCTGTAATGATGCTTTATTTTATTGTATTGATATTTTGTCTTAGTTTTGTGTTTTTAATGTGCATTATAATGTTACCGAGCATTTCCTGCCTTGTCCTGAATTCTTGTTTTCTCTTTCTTGGTTAGGCTTGCCATGGATGTGGAGGGTCCAAATGTGACTGCAGTGGAGTAAAAGGAGCGAAGGTAAACAATTGTCCAATTTAAAGTACTTTAGTAATTTAAAAATTTCATTCAACCTTTATTTAGGCAGGTTAATCCCATTGAGCCTCGAGGACTCATTTACAAGAGAGACCTGGTTAAGTGAGTCCTCGAGGCTCAATGGGAAATGCTTGAATAATGCTTATAATAAATAATAATACTGCTTATAATAAATGCTTTTAATAAATAAATACACGTTTTTATACGGAATTATTAGGCCATTGTGCTGCCTTTAGTTAACAACATAAACGGCAATGTATTTACATTTTTAAAACCAATAATTGCTGAAGTTAGGGCTTAGTGGTCCTTAAAGAAAACATATTGTCCACACCTGCCATGCCAGAGTTTAAAACTAAGTTTATGTTATCTCGATGAACAGAGGTGTAGCTGCGTCAGTTTGTCATGTGATATCACCAAATCTGTTCAAATAAACAGATAAAAATAACTGTGTATCATCAGCATATAATGAAAATTTATCTCGTTCTGTTTAATAACTTTACCTAATGGAAGCATGTATAAGGTAAAGAGTATTGGTCCAAGCACTGATCCCTGAGGAACTCCATGACTAACTTTGGTGTATGAAGAAGATTCATTATTTACATTTACAAATTGGATTCTATCAGATAAATATGATTTAAATTATTTTAGAGCCGTTTATGCAACCCCAATATCATGTTCAAGTCTCTGTATGAGAATATTGTGATCAGCTGTAGATGTAACATATTAGAAATTATTACAGTCTGAAAATTTAATTCAATTCTATTCACTGGATCATAAGATATTTTGCTAACAGATAGACAGGGGCACCTCCATGGTGACACCAATGGGTGCAATGGCCATTTCTAACATACCAAAACATATCAACAAAGGCGTGTTTCTAGAACATGTTTAGTTCAATGCAGTTCTTTAAATAAAGACGTAAAATTGACTTGTTTATGGAAATGTACAAAAAGCCTAATGTAAGGATGTATGCAAAGATCTGTAGCGGAGGCCTCTATGCCCAGTTGTCCCCGTCTTATAATGCTGTTATTGCTAGCATCACTCCGCCCCCTGTGAAAAGCAAGTGGTCGTCAGATCACTAATGATAGGTTGATGGGCTGATGGTCCTCCTTTTACAAGTGAGCAGCTGGTTTTGGCTGTCAGCAGCAAACTGGTTGATCCACTATGAGAAGGTGCTATTTATAAGACAGAGTTTATTGCAGCTCCTCAGACTGAAGAAGTCCTTTGGATAAAAGAAGAAACGTTTCAATAAGAAGAATCCGTCCAGAGGACTTGACACTTTGTTATATTTTTATACCTGGATTATGGAGCATGTATCAGGATGTTATAGTATAGATTCTTTATGTGCATATGTTTGGACATAATTGTTCTCTTGTCTGTCTCATAACTTCTGATCCACTCAAGATAATTTAATGAAACTTCATACACACAAGCATCATCTTTAGACGGTGTGTCACATACACAGTTTATCACCCCAGCTTCAAGGTCACACATCAAGGTGACAATGTTCCCACTCAATGTTATATAGGTCTGACCTTGTACGAGCCACTGATTTAGATTGCTGTATAATAGTTTGTTGACAGGTGTATAATGTGCAATATGCTGTACTCTTATTTATTTTTACCATATATGCTTCTTACATAAGTACAGTAATTGTGTAAAATATCTAAACATCAGTTGGTATTTGCTACTTTATACACCAAATATTTGGGTCTAAAACATGGGATTATAATGTGCTTTTTCTTTGTTCAAAGTATTGTTAAATGAATTAGTAGCATGGGAACTAGTATCATGGCCAAAGATTGTGTAAAATACCCCTGAACAACTTCTACTTGAAGCCTGAGGCTGTACTGTGATAGAATACTTTATTTTAAAGTGAATGTTCTGAACCAAACGGCTTGTATCAAGAGAATAATGTTTAACCGGGATCAAAAAAGGCGTTCAATACAGGATCAACTGGACTTTATTTGTTGCAGAAAACGTTTCGACTTCTGTCCAGAAGTCTTTTTCAATTCTTTCAATTTCAATTGAAAAAGACTTCTGGACAGAAGTCGAAACGTTTTCTGCAACAAATAAAGTCCAGTTGATCCTGTATTGAACGCCTTTTTTGATTTCATCATGTCCTGGACGACTGAGAATCTTCACCAGCACATTTAACCGGGATGTTTTCTCTGATCCGGGGTATTGTTTAAAATTATAAAACTTTTCTCATATTTATTCTTGATCAAAGACTTCAGATTTTTCCTGACCGTGTCCGAATTTTTATAAAAAATGTCAGCTAGTAACAAAGTCCAATAGGTCTTAAGAATCCCAGATTTGAAAATTCAGAGATGATTACCGTATCTTTCCGGTAATTACAGCCTTACATACAACTGGTACTAATGTGATTTTTACCCTTTTTTAAATTTTTTATATAGGCTTATTTTAGTTTATTTGTACAACCTTCAGAGAACAATATATCATTTGATACAAAACATCAATCCTTCACATACTTAATTTTGATATAAAGTCCAGGCTAAGTTTACCCGGTCCAAAGCAGCAATACCTTTTTAAAAAAAACACAGAATGGACCTTGTTTAGAGAAAATGTTTACATCAATATCGAGTTTGGGAAATTTTCATTTCGATTTCAGCTGAAGTTATAAATACACGCAAGAATCATTTAAAGCTAAAGTTAATTTGTTCTATGGTGTTGTGTTGGAACTTACAGGGTGAGAGGGGATTACCAGGTCTCACCGGACAGCCGGGCGTCCCGGGGTTCCCTGGACCTGAAGGACCCATCGGACCCAGAGGAGAGAAGGTGAATACAGTTTGTCGGAGGTATACAGTAAATGTGCAGATAAATACATTTTAAATATTTAAAAACAAAGCCAAAGTTTACTGTAACAACACAGATTGGCTTTACACTCCTGCTTTTCTTTGGCTGCTCCAGCCTGCCGAGGTCACCACAACACGGAAGATTTGACAAGTTCAACTTTATAATATTAGTTTAGCAATAGATTACCAGGCAATATGTGCTTTTATTGTCTTTCTGATGACAAAAGTTTTGGTCACATATCTCTGGATTATTATTGTTTTACTCTCAAAAATTAATTTTCCACCATCCAGAAATATTTTAGATGTAAAACAACACCACAGCTAAATAAGAGAAGAACTGTGGTTGTTGGATTATTTTAGCAAAAAGAGCTTTTTTTTTTTTTAAAGTGGAAATGCTAACAAGAAATACTGTTAGCAATTGCTAATACTAATACTAGCTAATACTGTTAGCAATATCATTCTTATAGAGGAGAACCAAAGTAAAATACTGTATACATAACTGAAACCAAATCTTTTTGTATGTGCTAACGATAGCATTGTAGCACAGCTAGCTGCTACAAGAAGCTAGAGAATTAAGTTTTTCCATTCAAAGCAAAGACTCATGAGAATATTGTTGATATATTTTATCTATCTTTTTACAGTTATTCAACTAGTTAATGTTGCTGTTTTATTTATTTATTTATTTCAGTGTTTACTACAGAAAAGGATTAGGGCCACAGTGCAATTTTTTCACCCCTTAATTCTGAGAAAAAAAGTCAGTATTCTGAGATTAAAGTCAGAATTCTGAAAAAAAAATCTCATGATTTGATATATTTATCAAATTCTGACTTTAATCTCAGAATTCTAAGGCCCTGTACACACGTAGCCGTTTATCAGTAAAACCGAACAGTTTATCGTGCGGTTTGGCCTTTCATCCACACGTGAACTCCGGTTGATGTAACTATAAACGAATAATAAAAAAACTCTGACCAAAGTGGAGATTTGAGAATTCTCCGCTTTCGAGTCTGCGTGTGGACTTTCAGAACCGGAGGTTTCTGCTCCAGCTGGAGCGGCGCTGACGTCACATAATGCTCGGAGAAAAAAGCGCTAAAAATGTCAACATACCTGCTCTGACATGATTCCCAGTCTGACATTTTCCTGCGTTTTATTAACTTTGTACTCCAACACGGTATTTAATAGTAGTTCAACCTCACGGTCTGTCCACACAAATGAAAAAAAAGAAAGAAATAATAACAGGAAGTTGTCGTTGCTTTGAAGAGTTGTGACGGCACTACACTGCCACCTATGGGTTCAGCATATTCATTACAACGCTCTGTGGTGGAAAAAAAACGGGGACATGTAGACGAAAATTTTAAATATCTGAACATGTATGTACAGAGATATTTTTTTTGCACAGATATTCGTTTTTCAAACACCAGGCTACGTGTGTACAGGGCCTAAAAGGCTATGATTTTTTTCTCAAATACTTTTCTCAAATTCTGACTTGAATCTCAGAATTCAGTTTTCTCAGAATTACCGGTACCTAAAATTCTGACTTTAATCTCTAAATTTGGATTATTTTTTTTTTACCATGTTTTTTTTTTCTCAAATATATTTCTCAAATTCTGACTTTAATCTCTGAATTCTGACTTTTACATTCTGACTTTTTTTTCCTCAGAATTCTGAGATTAAAGTAAGCATTAAAAAAAAAAAAAAATCTCGTGATTTTTTTTCTCAAATATATTTATCAAATTCGGACTTTAATCTCAGAATTCTGACTTTAATCTCAGGATTCTGACTTTAATCTCAGAATTCTGATATTTTTCTCAGAATTCTGACTTTTTCCTCAGAGTTATGGGAAAAAAAATTTGTGAACCGTGTCCCTAATCCTCCTCCATAGTTTACATTGTTGCTTCAAGCTTTTTTTCTGTTATTTTAGTGATTAATAATGGTATGGCAAAAGTTCCTCTGACAATAAGGAACCTGGTAATGTTGGTAGGCAAACTAAGTTGTCAGAAGATAAAACAATAGCTTTAATTAGTTTTAGCTACATCACAAGCGGTCATATATCTAAAAAAAGAAAATATTTTTATATACCGGTAGATGGTTTGTTGTGCTCCACGACCATCCGCTCTTGAGTAAATCATCATCCCAGGTACTTAGGCTCATAAAGTGATGTTAGTGTAGAGAAACAAGGATAATGCAGAAGACTTTATACAGTACTGTATTCTGGTCTCACAAGGGGACTGTGCAGTGTTTTAGGTCAGGCTGCACCCAGAGGTTCTCACTCAGGCCTTGGTTTAGCATCACTGATTACTTTAGATCTGAGTTCAGTACCTGAACTTTAGGAAAATGGAAGGAGACTTCACGAAGTATTTGTGTCATCCAAGAAAACATGTACCGGTAATCAAAATACTGACTGGCACTTTGTAAATGTAGGTTTTAGTGTTTTAAATGTTGAAACTGAGATTCAGGTTGTATGCGAAGGACATCTGAGCATGTTTGACAACAGGACAGAGATTTGGCTGCATACAGAATAAAATAAATAAAAAAAGACATAGAAGGATTGACCTCCGTTAAATCTTGAGAGTTTTAAAACGAAACCCCTGGACTTCTTTTCTTGTCAACTGAAGACATTTTGCACAAGATTCAATAAACTTCATCGACTTGAACTGTAAAGTGTGGAGCTGAAATCGCGTTCAAATTACACTTCGTCCACCATCTTCAGATTCACAAAGAACTCACAGGAGGGAGTGGAGGGAAGTTCATTTGAATTTGAAATCATCCAGCATTAACAGTTTTTATTTTTCACAAGGTAAATGGAAACATTAGCAAGCCTGTGAATTCAATTACCATACTGTTCTTTGGTCCTTTCTGTTATTTCCATTGGGATTTTTAGTCCAAGAGGATCATTGTAACTAATGTCGTCTGTTCTTGGTGTTTTTCTGTCTTCCAGGGAAGTGATGGACTTCAAGGATTATTTGGTTCAAAGGGAATAAGAGTAAGTATTTATAATTTGCATTTAAATGATTTTTGCCCCTAAAACATCTCATCTCAGGCAGTATACACAGAAGAAAAACGTACTGTATTGTTCTAGTTCTTCTTGTTCTTCTCCGTCTTGTTCTTCTTTTGTTCTTCTTCTGGCTTTTCCCTCTTCAGGGGTCTCCACAGCGAGTCATCCTCCTCTCACTCTGTCCTCACTCCAACCATGTCCTCTAACTGCATCCATATATCTTCTCATTGTCTTTTTCACTGAGAGACAAAAAAAACAACTTTTAAAATATTTTTTATCAAAGCCTAAATGCAGTTTCTGTGTTGAAAATTTAGTTTATTTGTATCTATTGGTTCATCAGATTACCGTACTACTAGAAATTACTGTAATCGCTGAATGACCGTGAGTTGTAATACCTTCTGTGGACAGCAGGTGTCATCATTTCACATTTCCTCAAATATGAGGAAACAGGAAGCTGAGTTGGCTTTTTGTGATTTTAAACAAAAATTTTAAATTACTTGTTAAATTACTCATCTTTTGTTATTTCTTTCTAACAGGGTCCTTCTGGATTACCAGGATTTCCTGGATTGCCAGGACAACCTGTGAGTTTTCAATAATCTCAGTTTTTTGTTCAGCATCCGGCTTTTTGTAAAAAGTACCCATCGTTTATAATTTAACGTCCTGTTTTCTTCCTGTTAGGGTCTACCAGGACAGGACGGCCCTCAAGGCCCGAGGGGAGTGCCGGGTTGCAACGGGACCAAGGTAACTCCTCAAAAAATGTTAAATCTTAAAAGATAAAAAATAAAGACCTAAAAGACACACGTTTGATTTCATTGTTTGAGTGATACAGACTAATTACTGACATTTCATTAAAGTATTTAACAAAGTTTAATACATTTGTTACATTCTAACAATAAAACAAACCTTAATTTATATGTGTTCTTTTTCAGGGTGAACTGGGTTTTCCAGGAGTTTCAGGAATCCCTGGACAGCAAGGTTTATCGGTGAGCCAGGAACTTTTCAACAGAACAAAGTAGAGACAGTTTAATGTGTCAATGGAGAAAATAACACATGTGCTAAAGATCCTTTCCACAAGGCCAGATTTCATTGGACTATGGCTGCTGGACACAAAAGTTTGAGAAAATAAGCTACTGTATTTTTCGCTGTATAACACAAAACTTTTTGCATAAATTTGCAAGTCCTGCGACTAATATGTTTTTCCCATCATATTTATAAACCAATATTTGGCTGAGATCTGACATAGAAAATATTGGCTATTAATGAGATACTTTGCTTGCCATACCAAGCCACCTTTGTCTCGCTCCGGAACTCCTGGAGCAAACGTTCAATCAGCTGCATTTTGCCGTGCCGCCCAGGCGAAATGCAGCTGATTTGACCGTCAAAGTGCATTTATTAAGGAAAAATTGGACTGAGACACACCTTTACTATAATGTCGAGCAAACAAATAATTGTTTTTAGGTGTTAATCTTGTTAAATTTCTACAAAATGCACAGCGAGTCTTCCCTCTGTGCGTTCCCGCTTACGTAAATCGATTTTTAAATTTCAGCTAATTTCACCAATATAGTGCATTTATTAAGGGAAAGTTTAACTGAGACACACTTTTGCTATAATTTTAAGCAAACAAACAATTGATTTTAAGTGTTAATCTTGTTAAATTCTTGTTAAAGTCCTCCCGTGCACGGTCCTGCAGCCGCCATTTGGCAGCCAGTCGATTTTTGGCACTTTTCAGGTCAGTCCTCCAGAAAGATCCGTCTCTTTCAGCTCAACCAAAGACTCCTCACAAGTAGCACCATGTGAGAGCTGAAACAAACCGCTCTGCTTTAATGTGCCGTGAATCTAACCACTACACCAGATCTTTAGTGTCTTCTTCAATGTTGCTTCATTGAACTCATCTTTAATCTTTTTTTAATCCTCTTCATAGGGTCCGCCTGGTCTTCCAGGAGAAAAGGTAAGTGCAAAACAAAATGGTCACAAACCAACACGCTTTCATTTAACTGAGCTTGTTTAACCAATTCAAACCAACGAGAAAATAATATCCTTTATGGTTCAAATTAGGAGTTTTATTTATTGAACTAATGAGAAAAAACATTTGGCTAACTGACTTCAGAAGGTGACTTAACCTTTTAAACCACATACTCAAGAGCCACGGGCTAAATCTGGTCCCCCCAAGATGATCATTTAAATGTAAAATATTGTATCTCTTCTCATTTTCTCTTTTAATTTATTTAATTTTTTATTGTGTTAGCGTTTGGGGAAAAGCGTGTAAATCAGTTACAATGCCTATTTTTATTTTACAGAAAAGAGTTGTTAGACTTATTACAAGAAAGCAGTATAATCATCCATCAAATGTATTATTTTGACAAACAAAACTGTTGAAGTTCTACGATTTAGTTTATTATAATATGTTGCTGGTTATGTTTAGAGCACAGAATGATACACTTTCTTCAAATATTCAGAGGTATTTTGTTAAAAGAACGAGTTGTTACCATTTAAAGGGGAAATATATATTTGTAAAGCCACAAATTAGAAGTTTGAGGGGAAGATCAGCCGTGGTTCAGGGAGTTGGGTTATGGAACGATTTGGAGGATGATGTTAAAGAGGCTAATTCAATGGCAATATTTAAGAGAATGATTAAGTTTAAATTGTTAAAATCCTATATCTAAATTAGTTTAAGTTAGAAATTGTATGTTGTATTGGAGGTTAAAAGCTTTGTTCATTTCTTTTGGAAATTAAAGAAATTGGTTGTATGAATTGTTTGTTAGAAAGATAATGGGCAGATAAAATGAGATTTTTTTTCTTCAATCTGCTGCCTTTCATTTTATACTTGTTTTTTTCTTCTTTTATGTGTATATTATATTTTTTATTATTATAAAATGAATGAATAAATAAATCAAATTTTTAATAATAAAAAAACTGATAAATATGTAATTTAGTCTACACTTCTCTTACCAGTTGGCTAACCTTGAAGCCAGAAAGACTGCTGGATCATTCTATCATTATTGATTCTGATGGAGAAAGAGTAACAGAATGTCAAATGAGACGGATCAAAGTCTTCTTGATGAACCTGCAACCAGGAAAACACGTCAGGCATCTCTTGAGTTGATGAATCAGCTGAAAGTGGCCTGTGGTTCGGACAAAGTTTTTTAAATTTGGCTCCTTTTGGTAACAGTTGACACCTCAAACTGCTTTTAAAGGACCAATCAGCAGGTGTCCTCGTTTCTCCTGTTCCCAGTGAGGAAACTGGAAGCTCAGAGCTGAACTTTTGTCTTTTTTCACAACAGAACATCAAGTGACTTATCTTTATAATTATTTAGTTTCGCTTAGGCTGCTCTAATTTTTATTTTATTCTACTGATTCCACACAGAATCCACTGACTTCCTAACGTCCCTCCTGACTGGAGGCATCGATTAAAAACACCTGTGGTGGTTGTTTAGCAGTTAGCAGTAGCACTAGCATTTCCTAAGATGGGCTTTATTCTGTTCATGTGCATTTTTAGACATTATATCTAATTTTTCTACATAAAGGGCTTAAATGCACCTGACTTATTAGACATTTATAAGATAAAAACCATTTGTGTTGCAGTCATTTTTGTACAATAACACAAAAAACTCACATGACAATTGTTTTTACTCTGTCCTACCAAAAAGATTTATTAGAAGCTGACGCAAAATTGTTTCCAACATGACTTCTAGTATGAAGTGAATATTTTTCACCCCTCCTACAGCAGTGACAGGTGTCTCAGCTCGTTGTACCCCAGTGTCAGGATGCTGTCACACTGTCTGTGTTTCCTCCTCCTCAGGGCGACCCAGGTGATGTGATTTCCTCCAATCGTTTTGGCACTAAAGGATCCGTGGGATTGCCTGGATTACCAGGAGCCCCTGTGAGTGACTGATTCACTGATCCCATTTGAACGTTTGTGACCTCGTTTGATCTTTTAGTAAAGATGCAAAGTATTTAAAAGTTCTAATGTATCACAATTATGTTTCTTCTTTTGGCTCTCCCTTGCTCAGGGGTCACCATAGCCAGTGAACTCGCACGGCAAACCAAGTTACCTCAGCCCTGATTAATACACAAATTTATCATAAATGCATTTTAATTGCTTCATAATAAAATGAAGTACTGGTAATATAAGCAAGTGATTGTCTAAATTAGTACCCTGCTTATTGATATTCATTCATTATTTACCTTTACCAGAGAATGACGGGTTGAGATTAGGGGTTGAACGAGTACATAATTTTAAAACTCGACATTAACATAAAAAACTTTGAGTAGAACTCGAGTAGTCGATGACGTCATAGGATCTTAAGATGCAAAAATAAATAAAAAATGCATAAAAACGTCATTTACAAAAAAAAAAGACCAACAAAACATTGGGAGCATATATTATGCTCCTATCATTTATCATACTGCAGATAAGTCACAGGAAAAACAAAACTATTAGTTATTATAATTTATTAAGCTGCAAAAGTTAATGAAACGTTCAGCACGTCAAAAACGAAACTTAAAAACAGTGGGGCGGTTGTTACACCATATGTGACCTGCAATGCAACACCGCCCCCTACTGTCCCTACTGTGGTCACAAAGCTCAAACAGGAAGTTGGGGAGTGGATGTGTTATGTCTTTCCCATAATGCTTAGCGGTATGTTAGTGTTCTTCTGGCCACACCATGAGTGAGGTGGACGTCTGTGATATAGACCTGCCTCTTGTGTGCGTTATTAAAGTTTGACTGTTTCCAGTTGCTCAGCTCAAAGTGGCTTGGTTGGGTTTAACCCACAATAGGGTTCTCAACGTGCTCCAAACAGGGAGTTGATTTAGTGGTGTAACTGCGTTGTGATGACGTCACTACGAGTACTCGAGGTGAAATTAAAAACCTCGATAGAAGTCCTAGGACTCGATCTGTCAATTACTCGGGTACTCTGTTAAAGCCCTAGTTGAGATTGAGATATTTTTTTCAGAGGGCCATGGTCACGGGGTCGACAGCACACATCATAAAACAATGGTCAACAACAAATGACGCTGTTGATTAAAACAGATATTTTACCCACAAAAAACGGTTTAAGTTAAAGTGCAAGGGATAACAATTTGAACTGTGGCTTAAAACAAGGCAGTAACAAAAAAGAACACTGGCCCTCATTCACGAAAATGTTCGTATTTTTATCCTAAATTTCTCCTACTTTTGTTCGTACGAAGCGTTCGTACGAACATGCCACGTCAGAACCAACAAACTCTTCTATCCTCAAGAAAAGTGTGTAAATGAATCCCACCTGTTCTATCAACCTGCGCGTGCTCGCGGAGAGGTCATTTACATAATTCCCACCCCTCAAAACACCATATAAGGCCACGTTTCCTGCCTTTTGACAGCAGGAAGTGTCCATTCATTCAAACTCAAGAAGTAAAAGGAGGAACTTCACGCGTTCGGAGATCTGCTCTCAGTCGCGCTGTGGCGCACCGCCACCCCCCCCCCCGCAGGTGTCGGATGGTCAAATATTTTTAATTTTAGTGTAAACAACTGTGTAGTTTCACTTATTCAGAAGAGCTGTGGCGCACCGCTACCCCCCACCCCCCGCAAGTGTCGGATGTGTTTTTGAACAGAAGCATTTTAAAATGTCTCGAAACTACAGTTAACTTCATATTAATATTGTAGTGCATATGTTGTGTGTCCCGTGGGTCGTACAGTATCAGAAATCAAGAATGAATGGTTTGATCTGAAAATGGCTTCAAAGAAACGTCTCGCCGCAGCACGGACAGGAGGAGATCAAGGAAAAGTCTGCGTTACTGAGATGGATGGAAAAATAAATGCCATGCATAGACGCGTGCCAACATGTTTTGCAGCACAAATGAGTCATGCGCGCTCCTCCTGGTCATCGCGCAACCACATTCTGCAGGTTATATTTCGAATCAGATATAATAATCTATTGCTCCGATGGTGTTTGGCACAGCAGTCCAGCAATAGCATGAAAATCAGTCTTAATTCGTACTTGTTCTGCGGCGGTGTATGGGAATTTTATGTACCTGGGTGTTAATATGAGGAGCGGCTTTGATGACCAAGGGGAGCGCACGACTCACTGAAGCCTGCGCGACACACCAGACAAATTAAACTTAAAATTATAATTCTAATTCAAACAGAATAACCTATTGTCAAGAATAATTATGGTGCGTGATTTTTTTAAACCCAAAATATTTTCTAAATAACGAAATATGAAGTTATTAGTGGAGAAATTCCGTCTGGATGACAGCAGACTGACGCTCCTAAAATATACGACAGGTCCGGACCACTCGTAAATTTTGTTCGTATCTGAAAATCGTAGGATACGAAAACATTGTTGAATGCCACAAATGATCCTAAATCACTCGTACGCACAGTTTAAGAACAAATCTGTGCGTACGAACGGTTCGTGAATGAGGGCCAATGTTAAGACAGACAATGTTCAAAGCTCTCGCTAACACAGCGTTTCTGAACTGAAGAAAAGACTAAAATAAATGAGTTCTGACAGTTTGAGATCAATCTGTAGGGAGTTATGCTGAGGAGGCAGCAAAGTGGAACACCCCTCTACCTAATTCAGTTTTGACACGAGGAACCAAAGGAAGGATGTATCTGATGGAGCGCAAGGAACTGTGGCTGTTCGTTGTTTGTAGGAAAGTTCAAATAAAATGGAAGTTAACCCAGTAGGGCCTTGTAGATTAGAGTAACCCAGCATGTATACCTGCATGCGATAAGAGTTATAGAGCTCACACTGATGAGTGAGGCAGCTAAAAACAGACAAACAGGACACTGTGATGAACAGTGTCTAGGACTGAGGACACTCATTCACAGCATATCACCATAGTTGAGTAAAGACATAAAGGCAGCTGATACTAAAATGTTCCTAACTCTTGAGTGTAATACAAACTCGGCTTCAGAATTCAAAATCTTAATTCTAACCTACAAAGTCCTCAACAGCCTAGCTCCATCTTATATTTGAGGTAATATTGTTCCATATTTTCCTAACAGAGCACTTCACTCTCAGACTGCAGGTTTACTTGTGGTTCCTAGAGTTTCCAAAAGCAGAATGAGGAAGATCTTTCAGTTATCAGGCTCCTCTCTTGTGGAACCAACTTCCAGTTTCTGTCCATGAGGCTGACACATTGTCCAGTTTTAAGACTGGGATTAAGACTTTTGATAAATTCTATAGTTAAAGTTGGCTTGTTATGCGGCTTAGACTACTAGAGGACAAATTGACATAATTTCCTTAAATTATTTGTTACAATTGAGTAGTATTCATTTGATACTATTTCTATCTTAACATGTGATTCTCGCCCTGCCATTGTGTATCTGTTCCTCTCAAACCCAGCTGATCAAAGCAGATGGCCTCTGGTCCTGAGCCTGGTTCTGCTAAAGGTTTCCTCCTCATGAGGGAGTTTTTCCTTTCCACTGTTACCTTCATACTTGCTCAAGATGAGAGTCTGCAATGGAGTTAAATTCAAAGCAGTCTGCTCCTCAGATAAATAGTGTTAACTTACTTTTTATATATGAATGTTTCTGTTAAACATTCATATATAAAAATATTAAGTTATGTTCAGTGCCCTGAGATGACTTCTATTGTTATTTGACGCTATATAATAATATATATGGGCGGCCGTGGTGTAGTGGTAATGACAGTCGTCTCCCGATCGGAAAGTTGGCGGTTCGACTCCCGGGACCCGCACCATGTGTCGTTGTGTCCTTGGGCAAGACACTTAACCCTGAGTTGCTCCCGGTAGGACTGGAAAGCACCTTGCATGGTAGTCTGCCGCCACCGGTTTATGAATGTGTGTAGCATTCAATATATGTGTAGCACTTTGAGATTTTCAGTAATGAAAAGTGCGTTATAAATTGAATTAATTATTATTATTATTATTATAAATAAACTGAATTGCACTGAACTGAATTGAAATGATTGCTTACAACCAAGGAGTAAACCCAAGTGTTTATAATTTGAAACAAGTCCAGTCTTTTTCTTTGTAAAGTTAAAATTAATCAGATATTTTATATTTATTTTAAAATATAGTGGGCTTAGTTTTGTTTGCTTTTGAAACCAATTTACTTTTTTGCAGATGTGGCTGAACAATAATAAAATCATCCTGTCAAAACACTAAAGTCTGAATGAGTGAAGATGAACTGCAATAAACAATAGTGTCATCTGCATAAAATAGAAGGAAGCATATGACAAATACACAGATCATTGATTTGAATACAAAAAATAAAACTGGTTCGAAGACTGAACCTTGGGGCACCCCATTGGCCACATCCAGAGTGGAAGAGGTGGATCCTGCTGCCTGGATTATTATTATATGCCCTGGTTTTATTTGTCTAGGGAGACACTCATAGCTGGGAAAATGAATCTAAACTGAACAGACACAAAAATCAGTTATAAACACTCAAAGTTTTTTTTCCCTCCTTCTAATAGGGTCCTTCTGGGCCCCCCGGTTTACAAGGTCCACTCGGCCCTCCAGGACCCAGAGGATATGAGGTATAAAACAGTCATATATGGTACAAACACATTAACCATGTTGGATGAAGTTATTAAGGTAAATTTGTGGTTTTTCAGGGTCGTCCAGGTCCTCCTGGTCTGCCTGGACCTAAGGTAAAATGAATCGGCTCATAAAAAATATAACTAAACCAGAACAAAAGTATGTAAAATGTGTAGACGTACAATATTATCCACCGAGATGTTGTGGTTTAACTTCCCTCCATTTGATCTCAACAGGGAAACATGGGTTTGAACTTTGAAGGACGCAAAGGAGAAAAAGTAAAATGCAGCTAGAAATTTTATTCTTCTTTTTTTCTTCCCCAAAATCACCCAACTAAATTCCTGAATATAACTAAATTCCTTGCCTGTCTGTTCAAACTTTCATTTTCATTTGACAGGGTGATCCAGGCTTGCCGGGACCTCCTGGGCCTCCAGGACAAGTAGGACGAGGAGAACAGATCAGACCACCTGTGTCAGAGATTCAACGAGGGGAAAAGGTAGACTCCTTTTTTTATTTATTTTATGGAACAGACATTTAAAAAAAGTTAAAGGTTTATCGCACAGGTACATGAATACTACAGTATTTTTGGAACAAGTCACCAAATGAAGCAGAATCATCTGTGTTTGTATTTTTATACATCTACCAATGCCATGCAAGGAAGCTGAACCACTTTCACACCATTTGACTCTGAAAACTCCTTGGCATTAAATGTCAAAACAAGATCCCAGATCCTCAAACGTGGTAGCCTACCCAGTATCTACACCATCCACATGCAATCATAACTTGGCTGGGCAGGGCATGTAGCTTGCATGCCAGACTATAGACTCCTGAGGAGGCCAGAAAAAGCGCTTTTAAAACGCACTCCGTGAAGGCATTCAGCATCTGCATTGATACCTGGAAGCAGACAACACAAGGCAGAGGGAAATGGCAAACATCTGTTCACAAGGGTGCAAAATACTATGACGGCTGCAGCTGAGCAGCACGGACAGGCAAGGAGAACCAGCACAGATCATTCTGAACACAAACTGGCTGGGCCAGCCATCTTCACACCCGTAGAGACAACCCACAGCCCCAGGATTACTAGATGGTCCTTGTCACCTCATCTGATTCCTTCCTGTTGTTGCTGTTTGTTTGTTTTAGCTTCTCTGTTTTGTAAATGAAACTAACAAAACTCCATACTTCATAGTTCCATATGTGATATGATTCCACAATTAAAGTGGTTCTACTGTTTATACCATCTGATATTTAAATATCGGGAAAGTACTGTACTGAGTTCTGTTTCATTCTTTTGCTTCGTTTCTCTAAAGGGTGACCAAGGACCTCCTGGCCTTCCAGGTGATCCTGGCTTTCCAGGCCCACCTGTAAGTAAGACATAAGGAAACCATGGTACATTTTGTGAAACCAAACCATTTAAACCTACTACCGGTAAGTATCTCTGTGCTGTAGGGTTCCTCTGGTGGACAGAAAGGGGAGAAGGGAGAGCTAGGAGAAACAGGCAAACGAGTAAGTACAATATTAATATTTGACTTTGTTGCACTGTTTCTTCTTTGACAGATGAAGCTAAGTTTCATGGATATAATTTGTGTTAGTGATGATTCACTGTCATCCTTTCTGATTAGAACAGAGAAAGCCCCTGAGACTGGCAATAAAAACATCTTCAAGAATCACAAGAAGTTCATTTGCCATTCACTCAATTTCTTAATCTTAAATTCTGGAGCATATTTCATGCATAAAAGCTCATGACTACCGCAAACTGTCCCCAACTGACCAAATTGTTTATCCTCAATTTAGTAGCTTTACTTGATGTACACATCTGTCAACAGAAGTTCAAAATCAGACCGCAGATACTCAAGATATTGAGCAAGGGTAGAACCACAGCAGTTAAGGACATCATCATCAGCAAAGATATGAAAATGTGCATTTGAAGCACTTCACCTAAATTATTCATATTAATAGTGAACAGAAGTGGGCCAAAAACACAACCTTGGGGGACCCCTAATGTGGCATGTAGTTCATTATAGAGCATACTGTCATACATTTAAGTTGTTGAGTTCTTTCAGCGAGGTAATTTTCAAAGCCTGCTCTGATAATTCATCATTAAGCAGCCTTTGCTCCAGGATGTGGTGGTCAACTGTGTTCAATGATATAAGGGGCTCATTTTATGAAGTCTTAAGCCTGGTTTATACTTCTTGTCGCACGTCTTTTACCCCCCGTTGAGTGAACCCAGTGATGACGTAATTGTGTGTGTGTGTGTCACCGACCACATTGAGTGTTTATACTTCTAAAAGACGTGGGGATAATCCCTCCCTCTTCCCTCCCACTGCATATGTCACGTGCACTCCCACTGCATGTTTTATCAGGACAAACGGATTTAATATAATGATAGGCTCCATTACCTCGATTTGTGAGTCCGTTATCATGGGCGTAGCCAGGATTTTCTGAGGGGCGGATTGTTTAAAGGAAACGTGGACCTTAAATAGCAACACGCCTCGGTGGCTCACTGGAAACGCGTAGGGTTTCCGCTCCAAAGCTTTTCTCGACTCGGGTTCGAATCTCACCTGGTTGAACTTATTTTACGTTTGTCTTTTATTGGATAAAAAAAAAAGGAGTTTGTGTTAACCACAGGCATATTAACTCCTTTTTTTTAATCCAATAAAAGACAAACGTAAAATAAGTTCAACCAGGTGAGATTCGAACCCGAGTCGAGAAAAGCTTTGGAGCGGCAACCCTACGCGTTTCCAG
>JBBPBX010016069.1:30729-48628 GCA_038048925.1 Garcialebias charrua | reverse complement strand
GTGTGCGTCAGTAATAGTGACAGAGTTCAGTTTTCGAAAATCTACACAAAATCTATATGAGCCATCTTTCTTTTTCACCATCACCACCGGGCTGGCCCAGGGGCTCGAGCTGTCCTCTATCAAATCTTGCGCCTTAAGTGCTTCCACTTGGCGACGGATTTCAGCCTTCATGACTGGAGAGGTGCGGTAGGCTCTCTGAGAGACTGGGGTGTGACAGTTCGTAATGATTTTGTGTGTGACCATGTCAGTTCTACCAAAGTCATGTGGGTGTTGACTAAACACGTCAGCAAAAGAAGTCAAAGTGTCCGTCAGTTGTGTTTTCTGCAATGGCGTCAGGTCTGAATCAGTGTCATCTATAATAGGAGTTGCACCCGGACTGTCAGGTATCTGTCTATTAACATTACCAATAGAACCATCCATAATGGTGAACTCACTCTGGCCCCCTGCCAGGATAGCATGAAAATGTCCCACCTGTGTACCATCATGTAGCATAACTTCACTATGTGAAACATTAGCCACCTTCACACAAATAGAACCGTGCTCTACCCTCGCCACAGTCCATGCCATACCAGTAGAGGACTGATCGGTATAATGTGGTTCGAACACACCAATGTAACCATTAGGTAAAAACCCTTTGAGGGGTACATCAAGATTAGCTGTGATGACCCTCTCTGACATAGCCGGAATGGCAACCGTGGCCGCCACTGTCACCGCAGTCAGGCAGGGAATGTACAAATGTGGACTAACTAGTGGTACAGCTGTACCAGCTACATTGCATGTCATGGTGCGAGTGTCAACAGTAATGCCATTTGCCACCATAAAGTCCCAACCTAAAATGATTGGTTTAGTACAGTTTCTGACAACTTGAAGTGTATGTGTCATGGGCTCACCTGCAATACTTAGGTTCACATAAATGGAGCCTACAGAGTCAAGGGGATCACCTGTGACCCCAGTGAGAGGGATAAACCGTTTCATAATGGGTTTTCTCTGAAGAGCAGGTGTAGCCATTCTAAAAGTCTCACTAATAATAGAAACGTCAGCTCCTGTGTCAACAAAAGCATGCACCACAGTGTCCTCAATAACAACTGACACATATCTTTTGTCTACATCAGTCACACACAAGCTGTCAGTAGTACCTGTGTCAGGGTGAATGTCGTTGTCCGTCTGGGCCAAAGAGAAGTTGGTAGCTGACAATTTGCCCTCATTGTCAGCTACTTGTAGTTTCCCTGCTCCCGGTATTGACGTGCAGGGGACTGGAACCGTACCCGGGCCGGACTGGGAGAGCGATGAAGGCGGCCACTTTCATAGCGGCCCGGAGAGCGACCACGGCTAGCATAGCCCCTGTTTGGAGCGTTGTAGCCCTGCGAGTAGCGTTCAGATGAGCTGGTTCGAGCAGGTGACTCCCGTTGGTTGCGTTCCTCGTCATGTGATGTGCGGAAGGAGCTGCGGCGATGTGTGTTCCGGTCGTCCGATGAGTCTCTGCGGCGTGGAGGTGACAGATGGTAGTCATCCGATGAATATCTGCCCTCACCTCGTCCAGCCGAAGCGGAGCTCCGATGACGAAATCCATAATCCCGCCTGTCCTGTCGATATGCGTCCTCACGCTGGCGGTCAACCGTCATTTGTAGCTGATGAACTTTGTCCGCCAGCATTTCGATCGTGTTTGCCATTTTCTTGAAATCATCCCCCGTAGCTGAGTGGACTCCTTGAGGAGCAGGTGAAGGGAGCTGAGTAGACCACCCAGGTGAGACAGCAGGGTAAGCTGGCGTAGAAGAAGACTGCACCGGAGCTGGGGATGTGAACACTCTAGTAGCTTGGTGAGCAGCTTCAATTTGAATAGCCAACTGTAGCGCAGTCTCCAATGTTTTAACCCCCTGTTCATGACATCGCAGTTGGAGGTATGGGTCAAGTCCAGCAATAAAGCGTCTAAATTTTTCTCCCTGTTTAGCATTATCGCCATAAGTTGGAAAAGCTTCCTCGACCAGACGGCAAATTTCTGCAGCGAACACAGGGAGAGCTTCACCAGGGAGGCGGCTGCGTGCATTAATGTAGCTCTGGAAAGTCGACAAATAAGCAGTTTGTCCAAACACGCTTTTCAGCTTTTCCTTCGTGGCTGAATAGTCTGTTTTAACTGCATCGGATAAACTGTCCCAGTAACTAAAAGCAGCTCCCCCCAAGCATGTAGGTAACAGTTTGGCCAAACTGTCTTCATTAGCATCAGGATCAGCAGCAACAGTCACTTCGAAACGTCTGCACCAGTTAGAAAAATCCTCTTTTCCATCCCCCACAAACACGTGGCTGTACTGTGGCCTAGTGCGGCCCGCAGCAGGATGAAAGGGTAATTGTTCCCAAAAATTACTCTCCATCACTGAGTATTAGTCGTTGAAACCAGTAGAAAAAAAATTGGAGGAATTTAAAAAAAAGTCTGTCCTCAGCAGCAGCTAAATGCGCCTATCAGCATGTGCAACATTAGCTATCTGGCTAATAGCATGCTAAGCATGTGCTCACCGCTCCAATCGCTGAAAGCGTCCACAAACCCGCTGCCACCAGTGTAACACCACCGCTTGAGGTGGAGAAGTGTCACGAACACATCTGAAGGTCGTGGGGTGGAGAAGGAGTAACCACGCTGAAAGGGAATAGCTTGGCTGCACGGACTTTATTCAGCTCTTCAATACAACGTCATCCCCTCATGAACGCTGCCCGCGTCTGCCGTTGTTTTCGCCCGCTTAACCTGAACACACCCAAAAACCCACGAAGAAGAAGTCTCTTAAAGACACAGTAACCTAAATACGTAACTGCCCAAATAAATCATCTTACATCAAAATAAATCAAAATAAATCATCTTACATTAGGAAACTCCCATGCATCCATCCATCCATGCATCCAGCAGCAGCTAAAACATGTCAACCAGGAAACATGATCACCTCTCTTAGTGCAGCAGGTGTCAACATCAAAATCCAGCAAATGATAAGGAACTCCCATGCATTCATCCATGCATCCAGCAGCAGCAAAAACATGTCAACCATGAAACATGAACACTTCTCTTTGAGCAGCAGCTGTTAACATGTTGCAACCATCATGTTTTTGAAACCAGTGCAGTCCATGTGGTGTTGGTGTGCAGTCCATGTGCATGAAAAAGTCCATGAACTCTAAAAAAGCTAGAAGCAGCAGAAAAAGGAAATGTCCTTACTTTGACTGAAGTGTAGGTAGACACTGATGTTTTTCTCAAGTTCAAACCTGGATCAGATGGAACTGCTTAGCCAGTGCTCAACCATGAATGATGGGAGCATTTTAGGCCAGGTGTGAGCTCAGCGGTGTGGTCCTGATGTGAACAGTTCTGTCCATCAGCAAAGGTGTTTTTTTGTTTGTTTTGGCAGCAGTCATACATGCAGAAGGTGTTGACACAGGTGATGGTGTCCTGGACGACAGAGGCAGGACAGAGTGGACACACGTCCATCGATGAGGAAAGTCCACGATGTGAGCTGTGAAAACATTACAACAACACAAAAATGAACATGAGCACCTACAGGTGGGCCTGTGAACACCTGAAGATGGCAAACATCTTGTCCTCACCTGATTGGTGTGGTGCAATGATGGAGAGGTGCTAGAGGGAGTGAGGCAGGCAGGCAGGTAGGCAGGACAGAGTTGACACACGTCCATCGATGAGGAAAGTCCACGATGTGAGCTGTGAAAACATTACAACAACACAAAAATGAACATGAGCACCTACAGGTGGGCCTGTGAACACCTGAAGATGGCAAACATCTTGTCCTCACCTGATTGGTGTGGTGCAATGATGGAGAGGTGCTAGAGGGAGAGAGGCAGGCAGGCAGGACAGAGTGGACACACGTCCATCGATGAGGAAAGTCCACGATGTGAGCTGTGAAAACATTACAACAACACAAAAATGAACATGAGCACCTACAGGTGGGCCTGTGAACACCTGAAGATGGCAAACATCTTGTCCTCACCTGATTGGTGTGGTGCAATGATGGAGAGGTGCTAGAGGGAGAGAGGCAGGCAGGCAGGCAGGACAGAGTGGACACACGTCCATCCATGAGGAAAGTCCACGATGTGAGCTGTGAAAACATTACAACAACACAAAAATGAACATGAGCACCTACAGGTGGGCCTGTGAACACCTGAAGATGGCAAACATCTTGTCCTCACCTGATTGGTGTGGTGCAATGATGGAGAGGTGCTAGAGGGAGAGAGGCAGGCAGGCAGGACAGAGTGGACACACGTCCATCGATGAGGAAAGTCCACGATGTGAGCTGTGAAAACATTACAACAACACAAAAATGAACATGAGCACCTACAGGTGGGCCTGTGAACACCTGAAGATGGCAAACATCTTGTCCTAACCTGATTGGTGTGGTGCAATGATGGAGAGGTGCTAGAGGGAGAGAGGCAGGCAGGCAGGACAGAGTGGACACACGTCCATCCATGAGGCAAGAGCAACAGGTGGAAGTTCACTTCCATAGCCTGGTCCATGAGGCAAGAGCAACAGGTGGAAGTTCACTTCCATAGCCTGGTCCATGAGGCAAGAGCAACAGGTGGTTCTGTATAAACCCACACACAGACGTGAACATCTGCAAAGAATGAAAACACAGACAACAACAACTTCTCCTTACCTGTGTGGTGTGGTGCACATGTGTTGATGGACCAAGGGGGCGTGACGCTTTGGAGGCTGTCGAGAGAGCGGTGATGTTTACAGTAGATGTAGCATAAAACAAAAACTACAGGAAAAAACATTGACATGTCTTTGCTGTACCTTTCACACGATGCTGTGCTGTTATGTGAAGGTGGGCAGGTCAGTGATGGGATGGTGGAGCTGGTGGAGAGGAGGTGGAGGAGGAGGAGGAGCAGCAGGCTGTGAACATAAGCAGATACAAATTGATTAACAGATGAAGTTACTGTGTGTAACGTGACACAACTCAGAAAAATAAAAATAACAATTCATCACCTGGAGGGAGGGAGAGGGGAGGCGGAGAGGGGAGGCGTCTTTTACTGGGGAGAGGCTGAGCAGTCCATGGAGTCATCCTGGCTTGCAGCAGGAGTACTGGCTGGTGTTGGATCTTCTGGTGCACCAGCAGATCCTGGAGGAGCTGCAGAGACCTTGGTGACAAACCTTAACATGCTGCTCTGCACAGCCTCTTGCTTCTTCTCGTCCAGGATCTGCTGATAACACGCAAGCCCGCCCAAGATGACTCTTCGAGCCCTCTCAAACCTCTCCCCATCTTCGTCCTGCTTCTCTAACCGGGCCAAGCCGCTGTGGAAGTCCTTGAAAGCCAATGCCAACTCCTGCCGGCTGAAGGTCTTGGGTGGGTTAGGGTTGGCCTGCTCCCCTTCCTCAGCCGGGACGTGCCTGTCGAGGAGAATGAGGTCTTCCACTGACAGGTCCTCTCCTGTTGATCCCAGAAGCTCTTGGACATCATCCACGTCCATCTCGAGCTCCAGTGACCTGCCCATCCTCACAACGTCCTCAATGACATTGTCAACCTCCCTGGAATCGTGTACCTGTTGAACAAGCTGTGGACACACCTTCTTCCACACGCCGCTCAGGTTGTTCTGAGTCACACGATTCCAGGAGTGATCAATGTTCAGCACAGCATCGTGGATGTTGTATTTTTTCCAGAAGTCTTTGAGGCTGACACCTGGAGTCATTCCGGTTGCCTCCAAAGCGTTACGAATGACCCTCTGGAGATAGTACGCCTTAAACGTACTTATCACCCCTTGGTCCATCGGCTGGATCAGCGAGGTGGTGTTAGGAGGAAGGTACACCACCTGCACAGCCGGGTTAATGTCGGTGAGATCAGGGGGGTGTCCTGGAGCGTTGTCCAACACCAGCAGGACTTTAAAGGGAATATCTTTGGAAATGCAAAAACGCTTGACATCTGGCACAAAATGTTGCTTAAACCATTTTGAAAACACTTCCAGCGTTACCCAGGCCTTCCTATTTGATGCCCAATAGACTGGAAGCCTTTTTTTATCAACATGATTGAAGGCTCTGGGGTTTTCAAATTGGTAAATCAACAAGGGCTTGAGTTTGCAGTCCCCAGAAGCATTCCCCCCAAGCAGCAAGGTCAGGCGCTCCTTGCCAACTTTGTGACCTGCTGCTATTCGCTCGTCTCTGCTAATGTAGGTCCTGTTGGGCAAACGCTTCCAGAACAGGCCTGTCTCATCGACATTAAACACTTGCTGGGCAGTGTACCCGCCGTCCCTGATGACCTGAGCCAGTTTGTCAGGGAAGGCCTCAGCTGCTGCGTGGTCAGCACTGCCTGCCTCTCCTGTTTAAATGCACACAAAAACAGTAAAATGAATTTAAAAAAAAATTGGAAGTCAAGGACTACCTGTACCTGTAACAAAAAAAAATAGAGAAATTAAATGCTCACCCTGTATTTTTAGGTTGTGCAAATTCGCTCTGTCCTTGAAGCGCTGAAACCATCCTTTGGAGGCAGTGAATTCATCAGGTCCAGTGTCCCCCTCTCCCATAGCACCCCTCCCTGACGTGCTGCTTGACGTCCCTTCTCCAGGATCGCTCTGTTGTGACGTGCCTTCGCCTGAGTCGCTCTGTTGTGACGTGCCTTCGCCTGAGTCGCTCTGTTGTGACGTGCCTTCGCCTGGCTCGCTCTGTCCTGCCCCCTCCTCCCCCGCACCTCCCTCCTCCACCGCACCTCCCTGACTCCTACCTTTCAGCGTGCTGTAAATCATGCGGGCCTTCTCCCTGATCACGGCCATGCACACGGGCACGCGCCTTTGAGCATTGTCCTCGATCCAAACCAAGAGCAACCTCTCCATCTCCACCAAAACACCTGTTCTCTGCTTCGTTATAATTGTGGACTTCATGGGTGCGGAACGACGCACTTGGTCCAGAATTCTCTCTCTGTCTGCCTTGATCGTCCCCACCGTCGAACGCGGAAAGCCTAGCTTCGCTGCTACCTCGGTCGCTGACATGCCCCCATCACACATTTTAACAATCTTTAGCTTCGTCTCAAGGGTTATGGTCTGCCTGGGTTTCTTACCCGCACCCTTATCAGCGGACTTCGAAGGCCTCTTGGGTCCCATTTTATTTGTCTCTCAAAAAAAAAATGTCTAAAAAAAAAACTCGCTAAACCTATGCTACCTAACCTGTGGCTAATAAAATACCGCTCGCTAAACCTATGCTACCTGTGGCTAATAAAATACCGCTCGCTAAACCTATGCTACCTGTGGCTAATAAAATACCGCTCGCTAAACCTATGCTACCTGTGGCTAATAAAATACCGCTCGCTAAACCTATGCTACCTGTGGCTAATAAAATACCTGTCGCTAAACCTATGCTACCTGTGGCTAATAAAATACCTCTCGCTAAACCTAATGCTAACTGAATGCTATGCTAATGATGATCGATAAAGTGTACGTACGTTTGCTTTTCTCTCTCTCTCGCCGAAACTCAACAACGTGGTGAAGATGGCGTCCCTTTAAATAGTACGGCAGTGTCGCCCCACCCCTACTACATGGTCACGCCCACTGTCATGCGCGAACACTCAAGGTGTGTACCCCTCCCCCACCTTGCCGCTTGCCGTAGTGTCGCACTTTTTTTGCCGTATCTCGATTACATACTTCTAATGTATTTCTGTCGTAAGTCCGTTTTTTCGGTCGTATGTCGACGGCATTCTTTCAAAGAGGCCTGTCGTAAGTCTGCGTTGCCGTAGGTCGCAGGTGTCGTAACTCGAGGGTTTCCTGTATTCAGCTCAGTCTTATAAATAGCACCCTCTCACAGTGGAGCAACCAGTTTGATCCACATTTCTACAATTTTTTGCTTTGTTTTGTTTTTTGAATGTCCAGAGGACCAGATTTAGCTTTTTTAGATTTTTCTACCTGGATTATTGAGCTTGCATCAGGGCACATAACAGAAGCTGACCAAATGTCTTTACCATACCAGCTTTAATTATAGAGCATCCAGCGGTTCTGTGAGGTACGGAGGTGTTATGAGCTGCTGCTGAGGAAAATTTTAAGCCTGTGCGTGAGTATGATTATAAATCATTGGTAAGTCCATATTTATTTAAATAAAACTATATAATTAAATGTAAGGTCATTAAAAAAAGTACTAACATTTAATAACGATTTACCCTCATCTATGGTCATGAGCTTTGGGTTATGACCGAAAGAACAAGATCTCGGATACAAGCGGCTGAAATGAGTTTTCTCCGCAGGGTGGCTGGACTCTCCCTTAGAGATAGGGTGAGAAGCTCAGTCATCCGGGAGGGACTCGGAGTAGAGCCGCTGCTTCTCCACATCGAGAGGAGCCAGTTGAGGTGGCTCGGGCATCTGGTTAGGATGCCTCCTGGACGCCTCCCTGGTGAGGTGTTCCGGGCATGTCCCACCGGGAGGAGACCCAGAGGAAGACCCAGGACGCGCTGGAGGGACTATGTTTCTCGGCTGGCCTGGGAACGCCTTGGGATTCCCCCGGAGGAGCTGCTCCAAGTGGCTGGGGAGAGGGAAGTCTGGGCCTCCCTACTTAGGCTGCTACCCCCGCGACCCGACCCCGGATAAGCGGAAGAAGATGGATGGATGGATGGATGGACTAACATTTAATAACAATTTATTTTTTCACTGAACAAAACTGGATGGGGAGACTTTGAAGAGCCTGGAATTGTTTGTAGACAATTATTTTGAAAGGCTAGTCATGAGCAAACCCAGTACATCCGACGCTGTTAGCAAGTCAGCCCCGTTAGATAAACGACACCGAGAGGGAAGCTCAGATAGCTCTTCGGAAGAGTCCGCGGATAATTCGGGCTTCACGGCTATATTGGAGTCAATAGACAAGAAGTTGTCTAGCTTGGACGCCCAGCTAGCGTTAGTAGAGGTGCTACACAAGGAATTCCAGAGCCTGAGGGAATCGCTCAAGTTCAGTCAACACCAGGTAGCCTCTCTCGCTAAAGAAAATAAGGAGTTGAAGGGGACAGTGAAACAAATAACAGATCAGATGACGTAGCATTCTGGTGATAATAAGAAAATTAAAGAATCAATTTTAGATATTCAAGCCAGAAGCATGAGAGAAAATCTAATCTTTTCTGGAATTCCGGAGCTAGCGGAAGAGGATCTGGAGGCCTCGGTTCGGGCCTTCATTCAGAACCAGCTAAAGTTGCTGACTGAAACAGTTAAATTGATCACTTTTCATCGAGTTCACGCCTGGGAGGTAAAAGACCTGAGAATACTAGGCCACGGCCAATAATAGCTAAATTCGAACATTTCAGGCAAAACGAACAAGTTAAAAGCCGAGGTAGGGAACTATATGGCATACATTTTAGCATAAACGATCAATTCCCTGTAGAAATTCTGAATAGAAGGCGCGTTCTGTTCCCGATAAGAAAGAAAAATATAAGCGAAGGAAGAAGAGCTAACATCTCTGTGGATAAACTCTACATAAACGGTCAGCTGTTTAGAGATCCAGAAGCTACTCCTTGGCTTTATTAGACATATAATCAAGGTAAGAAATAGTTCGGTTGCTAATATTAATTAATATTATTATATATAATATTTATTAATATTACTTACCAGTTATATTTAATTTTTTCAGCACAGCTTGGTTGGTGGGGTCACACAGATCATGGTGGTACACAAGGTGGGATGGCACTTGATGTGGTAAGAGGGTTCTTTTGTTGTTTTTTCTTATCTGAGTTGTGTTTTCATGTATATCATTTCTCTTTGTTTTTCTGTCTTTATTTTTCTAACTTAACAATTATCGGAGCACAAGCATAAGGGTTCACATACATCTTTTTATATCCATACATTTACTTCTTAAATGAAAACTTCCCTGATACATTTATAAAAAGAGCACTTACTCTATTTAAAAATAATATAATAAATAATCATTAAAGGGATATGTTTTTGTCTGGATCTATTATTATCTTTTATATTAGTGATAATGGGTGTGGTTTAGCTATTTTATCATTAGCACGGGTATGGGTACCTTAGGGTTTGTCACATGGAACATTAATGGAGCCGGTAGCCAACGTAAAAAATATAGGATTTTTAACCAGATTAAAAGATTAAAGGCAGATGTTGTATTACTCCAAGAATTTCATAAATTGGCCTCAACTGTGGATGAGCTAAAATCTTCAGCCTGTTATAATTCAAGACAAAGAAGGGTAGCAATTTTAATACATAAAAATGTTAACTTCACAGTATTAGATCAGGTTATAGACCCACACGGTAGATATATAATATTAAAGTTATCAATATTTAGACAAAATTATTGTATAGTTAGCATATATGGTCCGAATGTAGACAACACTGCTTTTTTTCATGACTTTTTTTCCACTCTATCAAATCACATGGATTCCTCACTGGTGATGGGAGGTGATCTCAACTTTGGTTTCGATGACAAAATAGACAGACTGAATGCAGTGGGAACTCAACGCAGTTGGCAATCTATAAATATAGTTAAACAGTATATGAATGATTATGGACTCTGCGATGCATGGCGTACTTTTCACCCTGATAGCAAAGAATATTCTTTCTTTTCACATGTGCATCACTCATATTCTCGTCTTGATTATTTCATAGTAAGCAATTCATTGCTGACCAACATTTCAGACACTAAGATACACACTATTGCTGTCAGCGATCATGCACCAGTTACTCTAAATTTAGATAATAAAAAAGAAACAACAAAAAATATAAATTGGAGATTAAATACATCACTGCTTCAAGAGGAAGAATTTTTTAAATACTTTAAAAAAGAATGGACATCACATTTAGAGTTTAATGACTTGCCAGGAACATCAGCATGTACACTTTGGGAGGCAGGGAAAACAGTTATGATAGGCAAAATAATATCCTATTCAACAAATAAAAAGAAAAAAGAAAATAAACGTATTGAGGAATTAGAGAAATCAATCAAATTATCAGAAGGTTTACAAGGAGAGGAAACAGAGCAAAAGCTACGTAAGTTAAAATAAAAACTAAATGAATTTATTGACAAGAAAAACAAATTCTTGATACAAAGACTTAGATTAGACAATTTTGAATACGGTAATAAATCAGGGAACTTTCTAGCTAACCAACTCAAATTAAACAAGGAATAACATCTATATGTGGTATTAAAGATAAAAATGGAAATATAATTTATGATGAGAGAAAAATAAGTGTTTTTAAAGATTTCTATAAAACTCTATATACTCCACAAATAAATCCATCTAATGAGGATATTAATGAATTCTTCGAGAGAGTAACACATCCAAAACTTAAGGAAGCTTTGTATGTTAAGAGCGAAAAACCTTCTCTTAACAGAGGAGGAGGTCTGAGATTTCAACTTTCCAAAACTTACAACTTAGTTTTGGGGCTGATTCACAAAGGTCTTACACCGGATGGGAGCAGAGGTGTCTTGTCTGTGAATTAGACTAACAAAGTTTGTTGAGAAGCCTCTGTTGTTGGGCTGTGAGGTGTTGTTTGTCAATTTACATACAGTTGTTGTGTTTTCTGTCAGAGACTTCAAGGGAACTCCCTACTGTTAAGGTGTGTTCGGTCAATTTACATGTATGTGTTACCTCAGCTGTGATTAGTTGTGTTTTCTGTCAGAGACTTCAAGGGACTCCCTACTGTTAAGGTGTGATCTGTCAATTTACATGTATGTGTTATTGACTTGTAAGCCTGTATAAAACTTCTCGTTCTCACAGCTTCCATTCAGAATTGAAAAAGACTTCTGGACAGAAGTCGAAACGTTTTCTGTTACAAATAAAGTCCAGTTGATCCTGAATTGAACGCCTTTTTGAACTTCCAAAACTAGATATTAGTCAATCATCAAAACTAGATTCACCATTAACATCAGATGAGATCCATGAAGCAATTAAAATAATGCCTAATAAGAAATCTCCAGGTCCTGATGGATATCCAGTAGAATTCTATAAAAAATTTTGGGACACATTGGAACCGATATTTTATAGAATGCTACTTGAGTCAGAAGAAAATGGCAGGTTACCAACACATATGAATTTGTAAAGGATTATGAGGAGGTCAATATTAATACTGACCTCTTTACCTTAATTAATTTACTTATTCAGATTGAATAGTAATTTCACGGATTCTTTTCTTTTTCAGTTTACCCAATATTTCTGTGATCTTTATGATGGATAAATAAACAGAGCTATAGAGTGACAATGGACACGTTAACTTAGTTGGTATGCCAGGCGACACTACCATTTATTTAAAATAAATCACTAAATTAACACCATTACACTTGATTGATATGATTTCACTTTCTTTCAATTTAATACGTCAGCACACTTAAATTCAACACAACAGACTTCAATACTGGATGTTAACATATTTAGTCTGTGGGCTCTTTAGCTTAAAATAGTTTCCAGCTTAGAATTGAGGGAAAGGAGAGGAGGAAAGATTTAAGAAGAATTGGGAGGTTAAGAGAGGAAGTTTATCTTGCATTTATGAAACCAGATGACACTCTTCCATACGCGTCCAGCTAAGATATCATCACACCTCCAGCAAGCAAACAGCGGCTCCTTTACCTTAAGACGTCCGCCTCGGTTCTGGTAAAGAGCTGTGATCAGCCTTGGACGAACGAGTCGTCGGTCCCGCAAGTCCAAGCTGGACTCCACACGTGTTTACCTTGTCGGTGTCGGTGATACTCGCTTTCGTCGGCAGAAGCCGTGGCAGTCGTGGTTTTTGGCTCAAGATAACTTATTCCAGGAAGGAATAACAAAGTTTTGAGCTTATGCTCATTCGACGTGGACTCATAACAGCAGGTTATCAGTCCTTAGCTGAAGACGAAGGTCGTTAGCTCTTGACCAAACGTACCCCAGCTGCCTGGGAAAGGTTCACATCTCTTTGAAGTTCCCAGAGACTCTCTCGTTCCAGCAACAGCTTAGAACTTAAAAGAAGGATCAAAGAGAGGAGTGAGGCTTGTCTCTTTTTCATTGGTCCACTTGTTATCACTATTCAAGGTGAAATTCAGCGCAGAGAAGGAAATTGTTTAGGAAAAGTATCTGAGTGAGAGACTTTCAGACGCTAGATGAGAGTTTTAGCTGAAACTCGACAAAAACAATTTCAGTGTAAGTCAGTTTGACATTTTAGCTGAACTTTGACACCTTTTCACTTGCAGAAATGACACATTGATGTTTCACATTTAAAGAATAACAGCATATAACATATATCATGAAAATGACAAAAGTTATTCTTTTGATCACATTAGAATAAAATCAAAGATAGAAATAGTCTCTTTTGATGACTATATTCTCAGATTACAACTAATGGAATGATTTTGTGGTAAATGTCTTGCTTTACTGAGAGGTCAGTAAAGGTCATCACTGGACAGTTCAAAAACCTTAGTTTGACCCTGGGTAGGTCCACTACAAATTCAACCAACATTAGTGTCCTATTAAAACCAGGCAAAGACCCAGTATTACCTACCAGTTATCGTCCAATCTCTAATGTTGATGTTAAAATAATTTGTAAAGTCTTATCTAAAAGACTAGAGAAGATAACTCCTGTTATTATACATCCAGACCAAACCGGGTTCATAAAAGAAAGACACTCGAACATAAACACTCGCAGATTATATAATGTAATAGAGTATTCGCATTTTAAAAATATTGAAACAGCTATTTTGTCCTTAGATGCAGAAAAAGCATTCGATAGAGTAAATTGGAATTTCTTATTTGCTACCCTAAATAAATTTGGATTTGGGAACTACTTCATTAACTGGTTAAAAATATTATATAGCTCACCAACAGCGTGCGTCAGGACAAATAATCAAATATCCTCAAGCTTCTGTTTACAGAGGGGAACCAGGCAAGGTTGCCCACTTTCACCAGCATTATTTGCTATTTTTATTGAACCTTTAGCAGCAGCAATAAGGCAAAGTGCTGATATTAAAGGCATAAAGTGTGGAAACATAGAACATAAAATTAGTCTTTATGCTGACAATGTTTTACTTTTTCTTGAGAACTCAAGAAACTCAATATCTAATGTTATCAAATTAATAAACTCGTTCTCAAAAGTTTCTGATTATTCTATAAATTGGACAAATTGGAGTTCTTCCAATAAATTACGTGTTTACTAATTATCTCAATGAGAGTCTACAATCAGGTAACATTACATATTTGGGTGTTAATATCACTCCTAAATTGGAAGACTTAAAATTGAATCATATCCCACTATTAAAGAAAATTGAAGACGATCTTACTAGATGGAGATCTCTACCCATATCACTTATGGGAAGAGTTGCCTCAGTAAAAATGATGGTGCTGCCGAGAATAAATTATTTATTCTCAATGATTCCAAATAAACCTTCAACTGAATGGTTTAAGTCCCTGGACTCTTCTATATCTAAATTCCTTTGGAAAAATAAAACTCCACGTATTAGTTTAAAAACATTACAGAAATCTAAAGATACCGGAGGATTAGAACTTCCAAACTTTTATTACTACTATTTAGCCAACAGGTTACAATATATATCAAAGTGGTTAAAACCGAATGCACTAGATGAAACTTGGATAGATATAGAACAAACTTTATGTAATAATATTAGGATTTCGGATCTACAATTTATTAGTACAGATTTAAAAAGACATGTCTGCTTTAACGTATCAATATTAGCTCAACTCTGACAACATGGTGGGAGTATCTGAAAATGACAAAGTCTTCACTGTTCCCATGCAGACATACGCCTCTCTGGAACAATCCTGACATACAACAAGAAAATAATATGTTAAATTTCCCAAGTTGGAGAATGAAAGGAATTGAATGTCTGGAACACATATTTGAGGGTATAGACTTTATTCCATTCAATAAATTAATAATACAATATGACATTGATAATAAATATTTCCTACAATACCAACAAATTAAGTCTATTGTGAAAAATAAATTTAAACTTAGAAAACTCATAGCTCACAACCCCAAAAGTAAGTACTTAAAAACCCCAAATGTTCGATTGACACGTAACTAGTTTAATCAAACGTGCACGCACCTCCCACATGCGCTCCTCGGCCCGCACTCGGGCGGGGGAGGGCTGTGGCCCAGTAGTCCCGACCGAACTGAACCGACACGTGTCTGATTAAACTGAAACCAGTGTCAGTGAACAAACTTCTTACAAACCAAATTAATAGTATTTATTTTATCTTAACAAGGGTCTCTTTATCGCGAGAGTGCCCTAGTGGATCTTAGTGCAATAAATTTGGATCCATCCATCCATCCATCCATCCATTTTCTTCCGCTTATCCGGGGTCGGGTCGCGGGGGTAGCAGCCTAAGTAGGGAGGCCCAGACTTCCCTCTCCCCAGCCACTTGGAGCAGCTCCTCTGGGGGAATCCCAAGGCGTTCCCAGGCCAGCCGAGAAACATAGTCCCTCCAGCGTATCCTGGGTCTTCCTCTGGGTCTCCTCCCGGTGGGACATGCCCGGAACACCTCACCAGGGAGGCGTCCAGGAGGCATCCTAACCAGATGCCCGAGCCACCTCAACTGGCTCCTCTCGATGTGGAGAAGCAGCGGCTCTACTCCGAGTCCCTCCCGGATGACTGAGCTTCTCACCCTATCTCTAAGGGAGAGTCCAGCCACCCTGCGGAGAAAACTCATTTCAGCCGCTTGTATCCGAGATCTTGTTCTTTCGGTCATAACCCAAAGCTCATGACCATAGATGAGGGTGGGAACGTAGATCGATCGGTAAATTGAGAGCTTTGCCTTTTGACTCAGCTCTCTCTTCACCACGACAGACCGGTACAGCGCCCGCTTCACTGCGGACGCTGCACCTATCCGCCTATCGATCTCACGCTCCAGTTTTCCCTCATTCGTGAACAAGATCCCGAGATACTTAAACTCCTCCACTTGGGGCAGGACCTCCTCCCCGACCCGGGAGGAGGTAATTACCCAAAATAAATTTGGATAGTAATATAATAATAATAATAATGAATTCAATTTATAACGCGCTTTTCATTAGTGAAAATCTCAAAGCGCTACACACATTGAATGCTACACACATTCATACACCGGTAGTGGCAGACTACCATGCAAGGTGCTTTCCAGTCCTACCGGGAGCAACTCAGGGTTAATTGTCTTGCCCAAGGACACAACGACACATGGTGTGGGGAACCGGGATTCGAACCGCCAACCTTCCGATCGGAAGTAGGCCATAGTAGGATAGTAGGGCAAATGGACGTTTTTGGTTAAACCACGGTCGACTCACCTTGGTCGTTTTCTGGGCCCAACTGCACTCGGTCCACGAAGTTCTGCTCGTCTACCTCAGAAGCCACCTGGAACATCACGTTGGTCGGTCACCAGAACTGAAGGGATCAGTATGGATGTTCAAATGAACCAGGCGTCTCTTGAGGAAAATAAGATTTATTGAGAAAGACACAGGTTAACAGAGTAATCAGACATTATGGCATTAAATGAAGATCTGTATGCATACAAAACCCATGATTCAGGAGGACAGACCTGTCGCGTCGAAGCCGTCTCCAGAATGCCCCTTTTTCTGCTTTGGTATGTGATATCATAAAATGTTTTGGGCTTCTCCTGTTGTCTCATTGGCCATCCTCCTGATAAGGGCCTTGTTGCCAGGCCAACAGAGATTTATGAGAGGGCCCAAGGTCTCTCCTGCTGACCTGCTTAGATTGTGTGTGTGTGTGTGTGCCTCTTTGTTTAAGTTAAAAGAGTTTAGATTCAAAAGAGTTTAATTTGTTATGTGTAAATTTATTTATTTATCCTGTGAACATTATGTGTCATGTACTAACAGGTCTGTAGTGTATTTCTTATGTGTGTGCTTTTATATAAATGTACCTGTCCTTAGTTCTGCCATTAGCCTAAATGCCACGGGCTTCCGTTCCAGCACCTCCGCAGTCATTACACAGACGGCATACTTCCGGTTAGCGGGAAAGACACGAACATAAATGACTAAATACAATTAATAAAACATCGGCATACACACCAATAACAACTCTATACACATATAAAACCATATAAAATTATGGCGACGTTCCCCCTACGGATAGCCGCGATAAATGTTCGCCGAAACCCCCCCGCGGAACAGCTGTTCCCACCGGTGGGCGGACACAACGGTACTCACGTGTAGTGCCGGTAGCGCGCGGCCGCTTCCCGTTTCGGCTCGTTGTCATGGTTTGCTACTAGGAGCTAACGCTAGCAACAACGGAGGTGGATGGGAACCGGAAGTGGCGGGTAGGTGTTGCATTTTGCCGGAAGTACGTCACGCCCCCCCGTGGCATATAGGCTATTTATGTTACTGTGTGCCCTTCCCCCAGGAATGTGTTACATGCAGAGTTTGGCCCAAAGAGCTGCTTCGGGAGCTTCCAGTCTGTTTCCTGCATCTGTGACACTTTTTCTTAGTGATCAGGTAAGATTATTAAATGCATACATTTTACTATGTTGTCTAAGCACACAAGCATGATTGTATAAAACATTTGTGATTACATGATACACAGTTGTGAATAAGAAATAGGTTTAATCAGAATAACTGTGTATTACCCTTAAATATATATATATATATATATATATATATATCAGAGTCAGAGTCAGAGAGAATTTATTGTCATTTGCACCGCATGTAGTACATGTGTTGAAAACGAGATTATGTACACAGGGTCCCAGTTACATCCAACAACAAATGCAAGAGAAATACAATAATAACATCTAGGATTAACTAAGAGAGACATCACATCAGCTAGTAATACACTAAGCCCTAATGTAGTAGAAAAACATCATTATAAACAGCAGCACGAACATGAGCAGATGGTCACAGATGAACGCAGCAACAAGAAACAGATCAGTACAGTATCAGTATGATGTGACATTTTGCAGTGTTTATTCTTATTATTTATTTATTCATGAGTCTGACAGCCTCAGGGTAGAAGCTGTTTCTCAGTCTAGTGGTTCTACATTTGATG
>JBBPBX010016069.1:3556-30470 GCA_038048925.1 Garcialebias charrua | reverse complement strand
CTCAGTCTCAGCATTGCAGATGTATATCTGGGTTTTTTTACTCATAGGGATTTGTGCTTTCTTTTGGATTCCAGGTTGCTGAAGGCTTGCGGCAGTCGGCTGACAGAGAAGCTCCTCGAAAGGGCGCCTACAGAGGACACTCTGGTGGTTATCGAGAGACAAACAGGTTGAAACTTTGTCCCTAATTAAACACCATTTTATTAGCCATTCAGGAGCACAAATATTAGTTTTATCCATTTTTCTCTTTTTATAAAATGCAATAACACCAACACCACTCTCTGTTTGACATTCTTTTTTTTATTCTATTGTAAATGTATTAATAACAAACAGAAATTCAGAAATATATGACTCTGTACAAAATCTACTAACATGTTTATTTTTCCAGGTGTACCTGTACAAATTGACATGCTGTCTGGATGTTGATGTTCTAAGAATTGCAAACAACAACAAAAAAACATTGATTGTATTATGCCCTCATGTTGACATGTCTGTATCAGTAAAACTAGTTTTTGATAATAAATTTCCAAAAACATTTGCTTTCATTTCCTTTTCTTATTATAAAAACAATTTTAATCAAAGAAAAATAGTCCAAGTTCTGCCCTGCCCTTGTGAAGCCCCCAGTATAGCTGTGCGTTATGCCCAGCGCCGCTGGACTCGCGTGTGCTGTGCGCTGGCAGTTCATTTATAGCTCTGTGCAAGCGCAGCTCTCTGGAGTGCAGGCTCGAGCAGCTGCAGCAGGGCAGAGCGTTTACCTCCTAGACAAATTGAGGTTGCTGATTGGTCATTTGCTGACACGCCTACTGAAATGATAGACATGTCGGGTTGGAGAAAAAAGACAGAGGGCTGCGCAGCGGTTTTCTGTGTTTATATGTTCATAAAAAGTTTTAAAAAATAAATTAAAAACAGGGAGCGCTTCTCCTTCAGCCCACACAGCAGACCTGCACACCAGGAAATATTTAGAACCTGGTGCAGCCTCGTTGGACATGACTTTAGTTCGCTCGTGAGAAATTCATTCATTCCTCCTCCTCGGAGGAGGAAGCGAATGGTGACAGCTTCAAGTGATCACTTGACTTTTGGCAAAAAAAAACAAAAGAAAATGCCAGATCAGCGATGAAGAAGAGGAATTTAATACATTTGTGTCTCAAAACAGTCCGGTGCGAGGCAGTTTATCAACGCGCGCGCGTAGGCGTAGTAAAATTTGAGCTTGGCGCGTTCACGCCCGTGATCAAAGGCTTGTACCGCGGCGCTCACACGGCGTGCCGCGGCGCTCGGATTAACGCGCAGCTATACTGGGGCCTTAAAAACAACCCCCACCCCCATCTCAAAACAAACGTAGAGGTTGTGTTGGTGCCTCTGGATCCACTAAATAAGTTAAAACTGGAAAGTGATTTGGGGATTTGGAGAGTGCACACATTTAAGAGTCTTAGACGTAGACTGATTGGTAACTCTAAATTGTTCCTAGGTGTGAGTGAAAGAGTGAATGGTTGTTTGTCTCGTTTGTCTCTATGTGGCACTGTGATGGACCTGCGACTAGGGGTTGAACGAGTACATAATTTTTAACCTCGACATTAACATAAAAAAACTCGAACGACGCTCGAGTAGCCGATGACGTCACAGTGTCTTACGATGCAAAATAAATAAATAAATATAAATGCCTAAAAACGTCTTTACAAAAAGAAAAAAAAGACCAACAAAGCATTGGGAGCATTTATTATGCTCCTATCATTTATCATACTGCACATAAGTCACAGGAAAAACAAAACTATTAGTTATATTAATAATATTAAAAGTGAAAGTATAAGGCGATGAAAACCGAAACTTAAAAAACAAATGGGGCCACAGCCACACCGTACCACCGCTTGCAGTGCTGTGCAATTTAGGTTTACTTTTAGAGATTGTGTTTATAGGTTTTTGGTAGCTCTAGAGAGATGAATATTTGTTTTTTTGTTTGTGAAACGAGAGAGATGAAGCCGTTTCGACCGTGTTATATATGGGACCTGCAATGCAACACTGCCCTCTGCTGTCACAACAATCTACTACGGTGTTCAAAGCAAAGAACGTCAACAGGATGTTTCAATGAGTGGCGCAATTTATAAAATTATAAACTGTTTTACCTTTTTGACAAGACTGGACCAGCTTCATAGATCCGTGCGCACAAAGGAATCCATTTTGTAGCGTCTACTAAAAGCTAAAAGCTACCCCGCGCTCTGTTTTTATCACGTGATGACGTCACTACGGGTAGTCGAGGTGGACAAAAAAGCCTCGAAAGAAGTCAAAGCACTCGATCTGTCGAAAACTCGGTTATTCTGTTAATGCACTACCTGCGACCTGTCCAGGGTGTACCCCGCCCCTCACACAGTGATTGCTGGACATGGGCACCGGCGACCCCCGTGACCCAAAAATGGAAGAAGTGGGTAAAGATAATGGATGGATGGATGGATGGATGCATCTAAGACATGGAGAGAGAAACATTTTTATATTAGGGCTCAATTCAGTCAGCATTAGATGAATAGACTGTCTTCTTCTACCAGATGGTACCTTGATCTTCCTCTGGCATCAGCAGGTGAGAGGGGGCTGGGCCCCTCAGTACCAGTGCTCAGCTCAAGACGCATCATGTGACAAATCACTACAGTGGCATTGAACGCTTTGCTGGAAAAGAAAAACACCAGGATTCATCAGCAACAAAATCCCATGTCTAGTTTCAGGTTCTGCAGTTATAACAAATCTCTAATTATTTTAATATAAAATAAAAACTAGAGAATCAAATTTCCTGCAAAAATGCTGTGTGAATACTTATTGCTAAAGAACAGCTGACATTAGCTAAAACATGTTGAAGTGTAGCTGAAATGGAAGAACAAGACTAAAGGCCCCAATATACCGGTTTCTTTTGCCTCACGCCGCTCCGCGCCGTGGGAGCGCCGCGGCAAAAGCCTTTGATCACGGGCGTGAACGCGCCAAGGTCGGATTTTACTACGCCTACGCGCGCGCGTTGATAAAGTGCCTCGCGTGTCAGCAAATGACCAATCAGCGACCTCAATTTGTCCTGCTCTGCCCGGCTGCAGCTGCACTCAGAGAGCTGCGCTTGCACAGAGTTTAAAAGGGCTGCCGGTGCGCAGCACACACGAGTCCAGCGGCGTGAGGCAAAAGAAACAGGTATATTGGGGGCTTAAGTTAGCAAAAGAAAACAGAAAGAACACATTTTCTGAATTAGGTTTACATAAGCAGAAATGAGCACTTAAATTAGGAAATTAAAAAAAGATGAGTCTAGCCCCCCCCAAAAAAGCTGAAAAGTAGCTGAAAAAACAGAAGCTTAAACTACCAAAAGGAAGTGATAGGAATTTAAATGAGCTTAAAAACGTGTACAGTAATTAGTTGAAAAAGCTAAATTAGTACAAAACAGCTGAAAAGTAACTGAAATGGCAGAAAACGCTGAAATTTTGTTTTTGATGTGATGATTCACATAAACTCTTTTAAGATACTGTATATTGAACATTGAGTGCAGTACAGATGCACATGGAAATATGATGTTTTTCATATCGTATGTTAGAATAATATAACATATACTTCAAAGGGACTCATTTTTAAAAAAATATCAGTAATGTTGAATAATTACTAGATACATTAATTAACGTATTACCAATTTCTGTGCTCTTTAGACAGATCAGGTTCAATCCCTTCACCCTCTTCCTGCTTCAAACTCACTCGGACTCCCCCTCACGTCCAGAACGTAAAAGCTCAAATAAATACGTTTAAAGACTGAAATTACAAGCTGCTGTTTCTGGTTCATCACTCAAAATAACTTTGGCTTCCCAAACTGAAGACAAATCGCTCTAATACGTATTCACTTAAATTGCTAAATTCGTCAGATTCTACATGCTTCGCCATTATTATTTACAATGCGCGTTGGAGCAGAGATGTCCAATATTACGTCATAGATGACATATGCGGAAGTTCCCGAATTTCCAGTCACGAAACACAGCGCCAAATTTAAAATAACTTTGAATGAAATTTTAATATATTTATAAGTTTGTTTGCAAAAACGAACATAGCTGAATGAAACACGAAATTTATGTTGTGCAATATTATGCATTGTTACAAAATCATGTCACAATACCTTTAATTATTTTCATTTCAAATATATACATAATTGCAAAAGTTATTTCTTAAATTTAAATATATAATTAATGACAATTTTTTTTATGTGGTGTGCCTTGGTGGTCCGTGCGGGCGGGGCCACGCCTCGTCCTCGTCTCCCTCAGGTGGTGGAAGATTCAGTGAACATCCTTCTGTGGGCTCAGCTTCTCTGACAGATGTTTTGAAAAATCTGCCAGCTTCAATATTTTCATTTATTTTTCATTTACCCTTTATTTATACAGGTAATCTCATTGAGCCACGAGAACTCATTTTCAAGAGAGACCGGTTTAGGGAGCAGATGGTTGGGGTTGAGGGGCCTTGCTCAGGGGCCCAGAGTGGGGCAAATGAGGGTGGACGCAGGTGCGGGCGTTTCACCTTTTTCCACCCCATGGCCTCCAGTTCTTTTTCAAACTCGCTCTGACAAATATATCCTTTTATTTTGAGCAGAACTCTTGAACTTCTATCCCGGCATGTGGACAGCTGTCAGTCAATCATTGAGGGACATGCCTCCATTCTAGCAACACACATTCTGATTGATCAGCTCATGGCCAATGAGCCCATGTGGGTCACTTTTTTTTGGATCAGCACCACAAACATGCATCTGAAATGAATGACAGAAAACCTGACAAGTTACAAAACAATGCCCATAATTCCTAGGCGTCATCCGCCACAGGTCTGTCTCCTTTTGAAGTGTCTTTAGGCTACTCTCCACCATTGTTCCCCTCACAGGATTCAGATAACCACTCCATCAGTCCAGCATCACATAAGGAGGTAGTAAATGTAACTTGCTCTTTTTGTGAAGGTCACCTTGAAGATGCTTTCTCTTATTTTGCTCTTGCTCCTTCTCTCCTCAACTATGTGAAGATCTCTGCATCCTGACTTCTACTTCTATTGAACCACATTTGTCCCTTTGCTTTGAACACATGTTATTTGGCTTCACTGACCAAAGGTGGGCGTATGAACGCTAGGGAGCGCTAAAGCGCTAATCCGCTTACAGTGGACCTAAACTTTTTGTCAGCGTTTTTGTGAATTGACTAACTTTTATAATTCATAAGCGGATTTGTGCTATTTTTATTTAAAATGCAGTACCGCTAATAACTAATTATCTATCAGTAAAAACCAATAAACTTATTTACAAGCTCTTATGCTGCTTGTTTTACCTTTTTCCCCACCGTAAGAGCAGAGAGGAGGGAGGGTTGGAGGGGGGAGGGGGGCAGAGCGGAGAACAGACTCGGATCTACCATGTAGGTAAATGATGCCGTTGCCTGGGGATCCCATCAGCATGGGGCCCCGCCGCGCCCCGGCCAGTCACCTACATTCCTAACATTGATCCTGCTTGTTAATCTACATTTAACATAAAAATAATTATAGTTACGATGAAAACGATCATTAAAGGGGACCTCAGATGTGTTTTTTAAATTTTTATGGTATTTCTGTGGGATATCCAGACCCTATTCCTTCAATTTAATGCACAAAATAATTATTAGATAATCAATTATACCCTTTTTAATTCTGCCATTTTTAACTTTCGTTTTGAACGACCGGTTTCTGATAGAAGTTCTGAAGTCCACGCCCTTCAAAGATCTGTTTACGCCCTCTGTAACAGCCAGTATCTGTAATGTGTTGTTGTTTTAAAATTAGCTCTTTTTTATTACTCATTTGACTTACTGTTAGTGCTAGCTTAAGATAACTTACCGAAACCCGTCTGAGCGCGCCGCAATTTGCTGCTCCTTTTAGCATGAGACCACCCGAATCCGATGCTAATGTTAGCTTGTTCCTCTTCCGGTGTTTGCCAGCTCCGCTCGTTGCACGCGGCGATTTTGGGAGTTATCGCTGTTCCAGTCAAGACAACACAAAGTTCACCAAGTGTCTCCCGTAAATTAATCCATAAGGAGAAGGTCCTCGCTGCTGTGAGGCTGCTGGGACGCTGCAACGAGGCTGTACAATTGAAGCTCCGCTCCATCCGCCAGAAGCAGTGTCCCGTTGCCGCCGGTCCCTATGCCGGGAGTCCGCTCGTTTAATTTTTGCCGGCTGCGCGTTGGGAGCGATCGCAAATACACTAAAAATTGAACTAAAACATAAAAATAACAATTATACTTTATTTATAAAGCCATTTAAAAAAAACACAGCTGCAACAAAGTGCTGTACACATGAAATTAAGAACATATAAACAAAAGATGAGATGAAATCATGAAAAACAACAGTCATGTGTTTAATACAGAAGTGGGTTGAGCCTAACCAGGGGTTGCTAGGTGAGGGGCTGGACTCAGGTTTGAGGTGATTGGCTGCAGGTTGTGACGTCAATAACTGCAGGAAGTGTGAATCCTGGGGCCTCATGTATCAACCATGCGTGCGCACAAAAACATTGCGCACGTCACTTTCCACGCAAAGTGGCGTATGTATCAAATCTGATATGAACGGGAATATCTGCGCATCCACGTAGAAATCCACGGCTGCTCCCCTGCTTGCGTACGCACGTTTCTGTGGTTATTGTTCCTTTGGCGACACTTACAGGTGATTCAGAGAAACTGTGTCCATGATATGAAAATAATCATAAATCCCACCAAACACACATGATTAACAATTATTACATCCACATGGACGCAATTAGATGAGTGGATATAAAAGCATGCGCCAAATAGTGGCAACGATATTGACAACAATGAGATGTGATTTCTTTAAATAAGAAGTTAACCAAGCTGTACCAACACGCCTACGTTTAGGTCAGTGTGTAGCGCGGTTGCCTTTAGTTCCAAAGGTCATGAGTTCGAATCTCGCATGGTACAACGTTTCTCTTTTTTTTTTTTCGTTCCAGATTTAAATACACATGAAAACTATTTACAAAACAAGAAATCGTCTGCTTCCTTTCATTTCATGTATTGTTCTATTTCTTGTTGTTTTATTAAATAGTTGTCCTGTGTTCTTTAAATCTGGAATGAAAAAAAAAAACGTTGTACCAAGGGGGAGTCGATCTCACGACCTTTGGGACGAAGGGCGGGCGCGCTCACCACTAACCTATACAGGCATGTTAGAGCAGATGGGTCAACTTCTTGTTTAAAAGTGGATGGTATGTTTTGCGCTAGGCGTGCCGAATAAAACCTTTTTCCGTGCTTCTCTGCCTCACTCAGAAGTGATTCCTGTTCACAGTCCGTGAAGTTCCTCTTTTTTCCACGTTCCGACATGATTTGCAATGGAGCAGAGACGACATTCCTGTCGTGCATGGCATATTTGAATGACTTTGCATATTCATACGGAGGCGTGTCAAAGGCGGAGTCGGCCACTCTCTCATGTGCGCTGAATTCCACGTTGATTGTGTTGTACATAAGGAATGTGCGTGGATACCGGTGTACGCACAGTTTGATAAATCTGGATTTTTTTGTGCGTGGACACTTTTCTGGATTTGTCCGTACGTTACTTTTCAGTAAGAAATCTACGCAAGTCTTTGTACATGAGGCCCCAGGTGTATTTATCAAAAATAAATAAATCTACTTAGAGTAAATAAACCACTGGGTGCATTTTTTTGGCACAAGGACTGTTTTTTTATGAAGTAAATACCCAAAGTTTAGTAAAAAAACATTAAAAAGTGAATTTTGAATCTGTGGTCCCCTTTAAATAAGCAATAAAAAAAACGGTTGATTTCTTTATCCCCCTACTAAAAATGGACTATTCCATCTTGACATCTTCCGGGTCATAGTTGAACTCAGGGGCTAATTCTGTGGCTAGCTGGCTGCGCTTGGTGTCTTCCGTAAAGAACCCCACTGTTTCAAGCCAAATTAACGTGGCCGGATGATTTTATTGTGTGTTTTGTGATGACCATTCGACGGTGAGTCGTTATTTTCATGTATTTTAGTTACTTTTCATTAAATCTGTTGACTACCTATAGACGCTAACTCTGTGTCTGCCGGCTGGTTGTGCTGGGTTACTAATGGATAAATCCGTAGAGAACCCCGCTGTTTCAAGCCAAATTAACGTGGCCGGATGATTTTATTGTGTGTTTTGTGTCGACCATTCGACGGCGAGTCGTTAGTTTCATGTATTTTAGTTACTTTTCATTAAATCTGTTGACTACCTATAGACGCTAACTCTGTGTCTGCCGGCTGGTTGTGCTGGGTTACTAATGGATAAATCCGTAGAGAACCCCGCTGTTTCAAGCCAAATTAACGTGGCCGGATGATTTTATTGTGTGTTTTGTGTCGACCATTCGACGGCGAGTCGTTAGTTTCATGTATTTGGGTTACTTTTATGTATAAATGCGGTGGCGACACACCCGTGTATTTGAGATTTAAACGTGGTTTTAGGGATTAAAAGATCATTCTATTTTTTGTTAATTTCGTGGCCGAATAGAATATATGTACGTAAAGTATTAAATAAATCCTTTGATTTTTGTAATTTCATCCTTTTAGGATCATTTTTGTTACTTTTCAGTTGGCAGTGTAGTGCAAATATTGATAACGCTGCCGGCTATATATAAATATATATATATAATATAGAAATATATAAATAGCGGATTAGATTAGCTTCCCCTAATTTTCATAAGACATTTGTGCTTTTGAAATTGTGGACCTAAAAAAATTAATAAGCGTTTTAGAAATTGTGGAACTAATTTTTTAATTAGCGGTGCCCAGCTTTGTCACTGACCAACCGACAGCGACTTCCTTGCCTGGGACCTCGCCCGGGCTCGTAGCTTAAGGGACTGGGTGGACCCACGGGACTGGGCCCATAACCCAGCAAGGCAGAGCTCAATTTGTGGCACTGGCATGTTGTACTGACACTTCCTGTGACATGCCACAGTTTTTGTGACAGAATCTGGCGCCAAACAAGGGCAGCTCTTCAGAGAACTTCTTCTTCTTCCGGCTTTTCCCTTTTTAGGGGGCGCCACAGCGAGTCATCCTCCTCCACCTCACTCTGTCCTCACTCCAACTACCTTCATGTCCTCTCTAACTGCATCCATATATCTCCTCTTTGGCATTCCTCTTTGTCTTTTTCCTGGCAGCTGCATTTCTAACATCCTTCTACCAATATAAGGGCAGCTCTTCAGAGAACAAGCGACCAAAATAAAAGGATTGCTGACAGACGTCGATCCACAGCTCCTGAGTATAAGGTGGGTCAGCAGGTATGGCTTTCTACAAAAGACATTAACCTAAAAGACACACCTAGAAAACTTGCCCCCAGGTAAATTGGCCCATTTCCCATCACGAAAATCATAAATCCCTCCGCTGTGCGACTACAACTACCTGCCTCGATGAGGATTCACCCTACGTTCCACGTGTCCCTCATCAAACCAGTGGTGTCTAATCCGTCAAGTCCTCCAGCCAATCTTCCTCCCTCTCCTCGTCTGATCAACAATGAGCATGCCTTTACGGGCAGATGCCTGCTGGACATACGTCGACGGGGGAGAGAATTACAGTACCTGTTGGATTGGGAGGGTTATGGTCCGGAGGAACAATCCTGGATCCCAAGAGCTCAAATCTTGGACCCAGGTCTCGTCTCCTCTTTTTACAGGGACCACCCTGAAAAAAGGACTAAATCGCCAAGAGGTGATTCTTGGGAGGAGGGGAGGGGTGTTTCTGTAGGCTCTGTCAGCCACACTCACTCTTTTTTCACAGCGGTAGCTATGGTGATTTTTTAATGTCAATACGGGTGAGAACATATACAGATCTCGCGAGAGCAAATATATACACTCGAGGGAGCAAATGACACCCGCGAGAGCGCAAATCAGATCCGCGCGCGTAATGGGGATGAGCGCGAGCATAGAAAAGAGATCCGAGCGCATGTGCGCGCGCTCGGAGAACAACTACATGCCCACGTGTGCAAAATGTATCTACTGTTTGCCTGTGCTTCTCGCTCACAGTTCAGAATTTTGGCAGTCGGTGGGCGGAGCCAGCCGGCTTCTATATCAGGACACATGATTGGCTAGAGTCCCTTGTCCTCTGTTATTGGATGTAACACTTCCTGAACATTTGGAGTTTTTGTCCCAGTTTTTAACATATTTTTATCTTATATTTTAATTTTATTTGAAATCTCTGAAATATATTGAAAACAATAAAGACCTGTATGTATGAAATGTTAATAGATTTGCCCACTAATGCATGTTAATCCTAAGCCTAAAACATAAAACCCATTGTAGGTAGTTTTTTTAGTTATTTCTTTTTATTTTATTTATTTATTTCTAGTCTGCATCTGATATGCCCTAATTAGTTACACTATTGTGAATATGCAGACTTTTCTCATGTTTCAATTAACGCTAAGGGTCTGAGAGACTGTAAAACGCAAAGCAACTAGGCCTACAGTATTTTCTTAAAAATGAAAGAGCCCTTCTTCCACAGGAAACTTAGCAACAGTGCAAATAGGTCAGCGGGGTTGCTCTTCTCTTAAATAGCTTTCCTGGAAAACTAGTTAACGCAAAAAAAGATGTTTTAGGTCATTGGATAAATTAATGAAATATTTTTCATTATTTTTCACTAGGGGTATTACTATTATTATTATTTTAATCATGTAATACATTTAAATTGATTAAATGATTAAATGTATTACATGATTAAAATATTACATTGGTGTCAGAAGTAAACCAACGCTATCGAGCTGAGTGAGTACTACTAGCTCGTCGCCTCCACCCGCGACAGCATTATGGACGGAGCGTTCTCCCGAGTGAAGCTTAAAGCGGAGGGGGAAGAGGAAGAGGAGGCCCGGAGAGAGGAGTTTGCTAAAATAACTCAGGTGATGGCTGCTCTGCACAGCTCTGCAGCGAGCATGGTTGCTGAAGCAGGACTGAGTACCGGCGGGGGGGGCGGGTCCGTCAACGCCATTTTCTCCAAGCGCGCCAAAAGCCTCACATGGCGGCAGCCATGACAGTTACGACAGCGTCGTCCAAAACGTCACCGTCCCGTTGAAGACGCCCAAGTACTCCGGTAGGTCCAGCTGGGAGGCCTTCCATGCACAGTTTGAGCTGCTGGCTCATGCAGGGAGGTGGACAGCGGAGCATAAAGCCCTGCAGCTGGCTCTCTGTCTACAAGATGATGCACTGGACTGCCTGTTGTTGTTAAGCTCAGAGGACAGAAAAGACTATGATGCACTAGTTGGAGCTTTAAAGAGGCGGTTTGGACAATGTGTGCAACCAGACATTTTTAAAAATAAACTCAGCAACAGGAGCAGGTTGCCGGGTGAACCCCTGCGTGTTTTGGCTAATGACATTGAGAGCCTCACACGCAGAGCCTATTCACACATGCAGTCAGGGGTTCAGAATGAACTAGCAAAAGATCAGTTCATCAGAGCCCTGGCACCACCGGAGCTGCGTGTGCAGGTTCAGCTGATGCACCCCCGATCCCTGCAAGACGCATTGGACTTAGCAGTGGAGAGAGAGTGTTTGCTGGGAGTAGCAGCGGGAAACGACCTGAGAGGACAACCACCGGCATGCAGATCTGCGGAGGGGGCAGAGCTGAACCAGGAGAAACCTGCTTGGGTCTCGGAGCTGACAGAAATGATCCGAGCAGTGGCGCTACAGTTGACGCGGGACTCCTCCGCACCCCCAGCTGTTTGTTGGGGCTGTGGCCAACCGGGACACCTCCTGAGGCAGTGTCCTAAAACAGTCAGGACGCAGGGAAACGACACGGGGTCTGCGGGAGGGAGGAATCGCAGATCCCTACTGTAACCTCCACACCTTCATCGCCAGCGGGCAGGGCCCAAAAGCCCAAACAGGGGGCCCTAGCCCAGAATTCCTTTGAAACGGACTCAGCCCCAGACCAAGCAACCAGGGTTGTGGTGGTTGGCCGCACGTGTGTTGGGGACTTTTGTTATGTCCCAGTCTCTGTGGAAGGGATCCCATGCACAGCCCTGATTGACACTGGCTCCACGGTAACGCTAGTGAGGCCTGATGTGGTACCAGACTGGACTCGGATCCAACCCACCACAGTGCAGCTGCGCACAGTCACAGGGGACATGGCACCTATGAAGGGGAGGGGGACAATGACTGTTAATGTGGGTGGCCGATCTATCACCCACCCTGTGTGGGTAGCAGATGTGCAGGACATGTGCATATTGGGGCTGGACTTTTTAAGGGCTGCGGGGTGCCAGTTGGATTTAGGTGTGGGGACATGGAGTTTTAAGGAGGGCCCTCTCATTCCACTGTTACCCACAGCTCCTGATCACGCTCTTATGGGTCCTGTGGCCCGCTACACGGAACCTCAGGTCACAGCTGTCAAGCACACCTCCCCTCAGCCCAGCCAGATTGCTGCAACAATGGCACCTGCGAGTCCTATGTCCTGTAGTCCTATAATCGTTTAATCATGTAATACATTTAATCATGTAATACATTGGTGTTTGGTGTTGGGTGTTTGGTGTTTTAGGGGTGTTTGGTGTTTCAGTGTTGGTGTAAATTTTCATACTTTTATACTACAGTATTATGAAAAAACTCAGGACAGTGTTACACTTTTACTATTTTATGCTTATGTTTATTAAATGTTTTAAGTGTTTAGTGTTTAGATGGTTACTGTTGCACCGAGGGATTGAGAGAAATGCTATTTCGGTCTTGTGTATGTCCTGTACATACTGTATTGCAGTTCTGACAATAAAGTTGACTTTGACTTTGATAAAAACCAGCCAATTTGACATCTAACATCAGTCTAATACAGTAACAGTGAAATGAAACAGTAACTCCATGAAGTTGGTGTACATTTTTTATTATTTTTACATTCTTTCAACAAAAACATACTACATTCATTCTTACACATTTGTTAAATTTTCAGTTCACCAGGCCCATTTTAATCTGGAAATGAGTTTGTGGGAGACAGCAGATGAGATGTGGACGCAATACAAGAGGACTGCCATAAATTGCAAACTGCAGCACAGGACCATCCATCACCTCAACGGAGACATATTTAGGCTTCAAATTGTATTTGACCATCATTTTCTAGTGCTCTTTGCAACAAACATTACATGTACATACCTTGTTTGTGTGTTTTAGGTTGGAATAGTAAAAGTGATCAAAATTAATTAAATCTCTTCAATTTCTTTCTACTTCCTACTGTAATTCTGGTTTGGATCATAAGAAAACACAAGAAAGACTATTATAGTAATTTATTAGACAAAAGTAATGGTAATATGAGAACAACATGGCAAATAATGAATAGCGTTCTAAAAAAATCATGAATCCAAATCAAGTATTCCACAATATTTTGTTAAGGATGGTAATGATATCCATGACCAAAATGTGATTATAAATGTTTATGCTTATGTTTATTAAATTTGTTAATTTTTTTTTTTTACAAAAGAAACAATACAAGACAATCCCATAAATGATAATGTACAAAATATAAAAAAATGAAAGGTAGCAGAAAGAAGAATAAATCTTATTATATCTGCCCCTTTTTTCCAACAATCAGATTAAACAATAATAATCTTCAACCAACAGTACAAAATGACTAACTCTTTCTAATTTTCTAACTAATACAATACACATTACGCTATTTCATATATATTTTTTAACACATTCGTTTTGATCATTTTCTTAAATGTAAACATTGACTTGGCATTTTTAACTACATTCTCCAAGCCATTCCATAATCTAATTCCCTGGATTGAGGTAGAACGTCCCTTCAAACTAGTTCTGAATTCCGGCAAACTCAGAAGGGATGAAAAAGGTGACAAACGTTGCGCCAAGCCCCCACCCCCCGGAAATAGTTGGTGATTATGTAATTTTTTTAACATGCTTCAGGTAAAAGTCATTTACTAACTAATTTAATGAGGACATACGTAAATAGGAAAGATTGTGTCAACCAAAAATATTAAACAACAACAGCAAGCCAAATGCAGCAGAACATTTTGCTAACAGTAAAAACTCATTTCTTAAATGTTTTGCCAGAAATTTTGAATAAAGTAGATGCCATTTCCTGCATTCTGGTGTATTTTAACAAGTTGTTAAACATCTATGTTTACCTACATGTAAACACTTGATTCAATAACTATCTTAGAGACATCTAACAAAATAAAGTCAGGTCCTGTGGACAGATTAAAAAATTGTTTAAATTATTGTTGATCATGCATCAGGATATTTTAGAGACACCTCATTCAACTAGTTCATATAGACATCATCCTGTTTTTAAACTGACTCCTGTGGCTAAGATAATGAAATTAATGTGACAATTTATCACAGTGACTTTAGGGGAGCAATTGACTTTTATTTTGTTAATTTTTATTTAGTTTTATTTGTAACACAACATACCATTTTACTAAACAATTGTGACACTCAACTTCATGTATAAAAATAAGAATATTAACTTTACCCAATGAACAGGTGACATTTTCATAACCACCAACAGTGAATTTAGGAGGGGCTTTTTACAGTTTTCTGATTTAGTGATAGACTCATATCAGCATCACTGATTTTAAATATTTTACTTTCCAGACAATGTGTGTTACAACTGGGCTATTTCTCATCTACAGCATAAGGAAAAATTAGCTCTTTTTGACTTTAGAGGAAAAAATAAATTTATTAACATATCCCAATATAATTAGGACATACACAAAAAAGATGGCTAGTCAAAAAATACAAATCAAATCAAGCAGACACTGACATTGTTTTCTCACTTTGAAACAGAACAAATGTGGTTTAATGTAGAGACTTGTTGACATTATGAATGTTTTTGTGATGCTCTCATTTTGTTTAGATTTGTTTTTCTTTTATTGGCTTGTTTTTATTGGCCTAAAGATGCATCATGTGACTTTTTAATTTACTGCACCTGTGCAGCTTTGATTAATAAAAGGTGTGTGCTCCTGCAAACACTCTGGGAGGTGAAGCAACATGAAACCAAACTATGTTCAAGCGTCACGTTTAATGCTGAGCCAAAAGTGAACTCTGTTAACAAAACTTACTGCTGCTGCACCGTGGTGAAGTTAGTTTACGACTCCGTCATGTTTAAGTTTATCTCTGTGGTTCTCCCGTGTCGTGTCGTCACTTCTCAAAGCTGCAATGTCGCGCAGTTTTTATTTTTATGAAGCGTGGAGCTCCCACACGTTTAAGGACTTGGTTGAACATTTTTTCTGCGTCGGTCATTTGTAAAATTGTCTTAATTTCATTTGGAAAACACCGCCTCTCCTCTCACCCTGTTCAACCGCGCGCGTTGCTGCTGCGGAGGTTTTCTCTGTCGGCTCCTCCCCCTTCCCACTATCGTCTGTCTTGACTGTGATTGGCCAAAGGACGCGCTCCAACAAAGATGTTATATTGTCGAGAAGATGCCTTGCTCTGTCTTGAAATTCAGTCAGTCAAGTGGGAAATGATGCCGTCTTGTTCTCTGCCACGGGTCTGAAACCCCCCCCCCCAAAAAACAAAAACTCATCGGATCTACACGATTCACGTAAATGATATATCTTGCTTTGAAAACGGCGAATTTCGCCGAAAGGTGACTAGTTTGCAGGTATGAGTTCTGAATTGTGGTTTTACAAACATCTCTGTCCCCTTAAGATTATAACAACTTTGTCTTTTAACAAAATGCATTTGGATATTTAAAGGTAATGCATTATTTTGAGCCCTATACATAACTGATAAAATATTATAGTCTACCAAATCATGGAACTTCAATAACTTCAGTTGATAAAATAATGTACTTGATGGATGACGGTAATGTTTTCTAGTGATAATTCTTACAGCTCTTTTCTGTAATACAAAAATAGGCTTTGTGATTGTTTTACACACATTCCCCCAAACATCATAATAATAATAATAATAATAATAATGAATTCAATTTATAACGCACTTTTCATTAATGAAAATCTCAAAGTGCTACAAGGTGCAACATAATTAAATGTTGACTCTGTTCAAAACCAGACTGAAGACCCACTTGTTCAAAAAAGCTTTCAGTGTGTAACTTTTATTACTTTTGGTATTTTAATATGTAGCATTTTTTATTTCCATTGCCTTTTTATTTCCACTTGTTCAAATAAGCTTCCAGTGTGTAACTTTTATTACTTTTGGTATTTTAATATGTAGCATTTTTTATTTCCATTGCCTTTTTATTTCCACTTGTTCAAAAAAGCTTTCAGTGTGTAACTTTTATTACTTGTGTTATTTTAGTATGTAGCATTTTTTATTTCCATTGCCTTCTTTTATTGCTGTTGTTTCTTATTCTATTTTCATTGATTTATTGTTCCAGTTTATTCATCTTTTTATCCTGTTAAGCACCTTGGTCAATGCAAGGCATTGTAGGAAGGTGCTATACAAATAAAGTTTATTATTATTATTATTATTATTATTAATAAAACAAATAATAAAACAGTTAAAATCAATAACAGTATCAGCTAAGATCAAAAGTAGAATCATGAGGAGGTAGAGTATGCTCGGTTGAAAAGAAAGGTCTTCAAGCCGCTCTTAAAGTCAACCACAGACTGTGGGGCTCTCAGACAGTCAGGAAGAGAGTTCCACAGGCGGGGGGCAGCCACACTGAAAGCCCGGTCTCCCATGGTCCTTAATTTGGTTCTCGGAATGTGAAGGAGATTACTGTTCTGTGACCGCAGCGAACGGGTGGATGAGTATGGAATAAGAATATCCTTCAGATAATCCGGTGAAGTTCCGTGTAAGCACTGATGTGTAATGAGAGCAGTTTTGTACTGAATTCTGTAGGCGACAGGAAGCCAATGAAGGTTATGGAGAATGGGCGTAATATGTTCAAATTTCCGAACTCTCAACAAGATCCTTGCTGCACTGTTTTGAATATATTGAAGTTTCTGAAGGTTTTTGCCAGGGATTCCAATAAACAGGGAGTTGCAGTAGTCGAGCCTGGAGGAGACAAAAGCATGGACGAGCTTCTCGGCATCGGAAAAAGTTAGAGATGGGCGAAGTCTGGAGATGTTTCGAAGATGGAAGAAGCAAGTTTTAAACAGATGCTTAATGTGATATTCAAATGTAAGATTGGAGTCCATTTTTATTCCAAGATTAGTAACAGAGGTGGAGAGGGTGATGTCTTGTCCAGAAAAGGAAAGTCTTGTTATAGGAGATGTTTGTACCTGGTGAGGGGTGCCAATCAGTATGGCCTCAGTCTTGGAGCAGTTTAATTGAAGAAAGTTCTGATTCATCCATGCCCTAATTGCCTCCAGGCAGGCAGAGAGGGCAGTGAGTGAAGATGGAGATGACAAGTTGGAAGATGAGGATGCTCCAGTCCTGATGTAAAGCTGTGTATCGTCGGCATAACAGTGAAAAGAAATGTTGAACTGATTAATAATTTGACCTAAAGGCAGCATGTAAAGGGAAAACAGCAGGGGCCCCAGAACCGACCCCTGAGGGACACCACAGGAGACACAGACTGTCTGGGACGTGGCGTTGCCAAGACTAACACATTCCAGCCTATTGGAGAGGAAAGATTTGAACCAGTCCAGGACGGTGTCGCAGAGACCGACCTCCACATGAAGACGGTGGAGGAGGATACTATGGTCCACAGTGTCGAAGGCTGCAGTGAGGTCAAGGAGGACAAGGATGGAGGGAGAGCCAGTGTCAGCAGCCAAGAGGACATCATTGGTAACCCTCAGCAATGCAGTCTCTGTACTGTGAGCTGCCCTGAATCCAGACTGGAACTTCTCATACAGGGAGTGTTGTTGTAGGTGATCCTGCAGCTGAGCAGCAACAGCTTTTTCCAGCACTTTAGACAGAAAAGGGAGGTGTGAAATTGGGCGGTAATTAGAAAAAATGTCGGGATCCAAATTAGATTTTTTCAGAAGAGGCCTAATGATGGCGGTTTTTAGAGGCAGTGGAACATGACCAGATTGTAGAGACTGATTTATTATTTGAGTGATAAGTGGGCCTATTGCAGAATGATTGGTTTTTATGAGAGACGAGGGGAAAGGATCCAGGGCGCAGGATGAAGGCTTCATTTTCTTGATGATGGCCTCCACCTCACTCTGAACAACTTCGTCAAAGCTGTTTAGGGTCCCAGAATGCAGACGGGTGGGTGGCACACTGAGAACGGGGAGGTTGTGGAGCTGAGATCTGATAGTGTCAACTTTGGTTTTAAAAGATGAAAGAAACAGGTCGCATTTTTGAGCAGAGTCCTCAAGAGTTTGCTTAATGGGATTAAGCAGACGAGTGATTGTGGAGAAGAGCTGTTTAGAGTTTCCAGGGCAGGTGTTGATGATGTTAGAATAATATTTGGAGCGTGCTTCTTTAAGAGAATAGGCGTACGCTTTCTGATGTTCTTTATATGCCTGCTTATGCACAGAGAGACCAGATGATTTTACACGTCTCTCAATAGCACGGCCAGTTGCCTTCATCTTGCGCAGCTCATCAGTGTACCAAGGGGCTGAACGCGAGAAAGACACCAGTCTTGTCTTCAAGGGGGCGTGTAGGTCCAGGAGCTCCCGAAGAGATTGGTTGTAGTAATCCACAGAGTCATCTGCAGAAGGATGATTGACAGCGGTCAGGGTGTGAAGATCAGCAGACAGAACATCAAGGGAAATGTTTTTAAGGTCACGGAACTGGATGGGTCGTTTTGGGTTTGAAGCAGGCGAAGATGAAGGCACTTCCAGGGAGATGACCCTGTGGTCTGAGACACCCAGGTCATATACAGATAAGTTATTGATGAGTACAGTGTCTGTAATCACCAAATCCAGAGTATGCCCCCTGCTGTGCGTAGGGGCGTCAACATGTTGAGTGAGATTAAGAGAGTCCAGAAGAGACTTAAAATCTGTTGCCAGAGGTGAAGAAGAATTGTCCACGTGGATATTTAAGTCGCCAAGAAAAATAGTCTTCACAGGGGAGGTGCAGAAAAAAGTGAGGAGGTCATGCATCTCTGAGTTAAATGAAACATGCGGTTTGGGAGGTCTATAAATTAATATAACATTCATCAGGAGTGGGGCTTTGAAGCTGAAAGCCAGACATTCAAAAGAAGAAAAGTCCTGAGAAGACAGATGAGACAATTTTAAATTACTGCGATAAATTACTGCCAGACCACCACCGCGGCCAGTGCTGCGGGCTCTCTGCAGATAACTGTATCCAGAGGGACACGCCTCATTCAGAGAACTGAACACATCTGGTTGATGCCAAGTCTCTGTAAGACACATGAGGTCCAAGTTCTTCTCCAGAATGTGATCATGAATTAAACATGACTTGTTGGATAGTGACTGCACATTGAAAAGTTCTAATTTAATACCAGTTGGAATAGGAGCTTTTTGAACCGGTTTAAGCAGACTGAAGTCCACTCCACGTTTTCCTCGCCACTTCGTGCGCAGAGGACTACAAAGGCCTACAGACGCAGCGTTCTGATGACGACACCGAGGTGCGACACGTCTTTCAGCCCAGACAGTACTAATCGAATCCGAGTTCGCTTGAGAATAAACGGTTTTCTTTCGAGAGCTTCTATGGATGTAACGAGGTCTACGCAGAAGTCCCAGTTGTTTGATGGTGGAAATAGAAAGAGGAATGGAGCAGTTGTTAAGTTCAAACAACTGCGAAGCGGAATACGTCAACATCCACGAGCCGGTGGAGGCTAGCACAGAGCTAGCCGCTAGCAGCAGGCCCACGGCTCCGAAAAAGATATACAAGAAGCAGAGAGATGTAACTCGAACGAGCATTACCTTGAAGGAGTACAGGAGAGAGTCCAGAACAGTCCAAAGGACACAGGAAGTTGAGAGAGGCAGCAGGTAAGCGAACAATAAGTGCAGCTACGTGGTTCTCGAAGCTAAATTCGTGTTGAAGCTAGCGGGAGCTAGCAGCTCCTACTATTGAAATTCCGGTTAGACTAGTAAAGTTTTCTATCTAATGACTCCAGCAAACAAGTCAAATCTTGGCTTCGCCATGGTCTCCCATCCTGAGCAAGCACAGTGGCATCAGTGGAAAGGAAAAACTCCCTTTTAGAAGGAAGAAACCTTTAGCAGACCCAGGCTCAGGACAAGCGGTCATCTGCTTTGACCGGCAACTTATAATGTTTGCAGATCCACAACGCAGTCAGAAAAGACAGTTGCTCTAAAACTTAATCACAGAAAGGTAGAAATGTCCGCGTCCGCTCGTACAGGACAGAGACGTACAGGTGCTGTACACAGGCAAAACGCCTGTCGCACTCTGTTCAAGAAAGGTAGAAAGGTTCAAAGAAAGGCAGAAATGTCCGCGTTAGCTTGTACAGGTGCTGTACACAGGCAAAACGCCTGTCGCACTCTGTTCAAGAAAGGTAGAAAGGTTCAAAGAAAAGTAGAAATGTCTGCGTCAGCTCGTACAGGTGCTGTACACAGGCCTTAGGCCTGTCGCACTCTGCAAACGAGAAAGGTAGAAATGTCCAACAAGGCTCGGTGAAAAAAACAGCAGAAAGTAATAAAAAAGGCTTCAAAGAGCAAAAAGTACGAGGAGCAGCGGCAGCCAAAATGTGCCCGCGTCCGCTTCCTCCACAGGTGCTCTGTCAATACAATAGATTAAGTGTGGAACAATGATTGTGTTATATAACAAATACAGAGCTTTATCATTCAATAGGTCTCTGACTTTGTACAGTACTGCAATCGATTTAGCTATTTTTATTCTTACAGAATTTATGTGTTGTTTCCATGTCAGTTTGTCATCAATGATAACACCCAAAAACTTCACCTCACTCACTCTACAAATCTCAACACCCTCAATTTTGAGTGGAACATCAACAGTTTTCTTTTTATTACTGAATATCATGTAATTAGTTTTTTCTAGATTTATTGATTATTTATTTATTTTAAACCAAGTTTGTATCTTGACAAATGAGTTTAATAATTATTTTGTAAATGTTGGCCCAAGCCTTGTAAACAAAATACCTACAGCAGATACAAACGTGAACCACAAAATTACGAGTTGTGCCAATAGTATCTTTTTGGAAGGAACTGACAAAGAAGAGGTAATGGATGTTGTAAATGACCTTGCAGATAAAAAAAATCTAAGGATTGGGTTGACATGGATATGATGTTTGTAAAAAATATAATGAGTTATGTAATTGAGCCCTTTGTACACATCTGTAACCTGTCATTCAAATCAGGAATATTTCCAAATAATATGAAAACAGCCAAAGTGGTTCCACTTTTTAAAAATGGGGATAAGCGTGACTTTAATAATTATAGACCAATAACACTGTTGTATTAGTGGGAGTGGTGGCGCAGAGGTTAAGAAGGTGTGCTTGTGATCGGAAGGTCGCCGGTTCAAGCCCCGGTACCGACAACATCAAAGATGTGGGTGGGATAAGTGAAGCGGTCACACTTGTCTCCACCCTCATCTGCCCCACTCTGGGCCCTTGAGCAAGGCCCTTAACCCACACCATCTGCTCCCCCGGGAACCCTAGATATCAGCTCTCTGCTCCACACAGAGGGCTGTGGTTGCTCGGTGGTCTGTGGTTGTGTCAGGAAGGGCATCCGGCGTAAAAAAAACTGCCAAATCTTCGTGCGACCAGTTCGCTGTGGCGACCCCTAACGTAGGGAAAAAAGCTGAAAGAAAAAAATAATAATAATCACTGTTGCCACAATTTTCAAAAATTTTGGAGAAATTATTTGGGATCAGATTGGATCGATTCATTGATAAACAAAACACACTTCATATCAGTCAATACGGATTTAAGAAAAATTATTCTACATCAATGGCACTTGTTGAACTGGTGGAACAAATAACAAATGCAGTTGATCAAAAGAAGAGTTGTATTAGTATTTATGTTGATTTAAGGAAGGCATTTGATACAGATCATGGAATTCTTCTTGATAAACTATTTAAATATGGTATTAGAGGGACAGCATTAAAGTGGGTAAATAGTTATTTGGAAGATCGAAAACAATTTCTTCAAATTCATGACATTCATTCATTCAAGTTTATTTGATCAAGGACAGCAAAACAAACAAGGTTACATGTTAAAAACGAAGCAACCGTTGTCTTGCACACAGGTTTTACATAAGATCCAAATTTTGTAATATAACATGTGGAGCAGCCAAGGTGTTGAGAGGATCCATTTTGGTGGCCTTGGAATCGCTTCTCTGTTTTTTGCAGATGATGTGGTCCTACTGGCTTCATCAGTTCGTGATTTACAACTTTCACTGGAGCGGTTTGCAGCCGAGTGTGATGCGGCCGGGATGAGGATCAGTTCCTCCAAATCCGAGGCCATGGTCTTGAGCCGGAAAAGGGTAGCATGCCCTCTCCGGGTCGGGGAGGAGGTCCTGCCCCAAGTGGAGGAGTTTAAGTATCTCGGGATCTTGTTCACGAATGAGGGAAAACTGGAGCGTGAGATCGATAGGCGGATAGGTGCAGCGTCCGCAGTGAAGCGGGCGCTGTACCGGTCTGTCGTGGTGAAGAGAGAGCTGAGTCAAAAGGCAAAGCTCTCAATTTACCGATCGATCTACGTTCCCACCCTCATCTATGGTCATGAGCTTTGGGTTATGACCGAAAGAACAAGATCTCGGATACAAGCGGCTGAAATGAGTTTTCTCCGCAGGGTGGCTGGACTCTCCCTTAGAGATAGGGTGAGAAGCTCAGTCATCCGGGAGGGACTCGGAGTAGAGCCGCTGCTTCTCCACATCGAGAGGAGCCAGTTGAGGTGGCTCGGGCATCTGGTTAGGATGCCTCCTGGACGCCTCCCTGGTGAGGTGTTCCGGGCATGTCCCACCGGGAGGAGACCCAGAGGAAGACCCAGGACACGCTGGAGGGACTATGTTTCTCGGCTGGCCTGGGAACGCCTTGGGATTCCCCCGGAGGAGCTGCTCCAAGTGGCTGGGGAGAGGGAAGTCTGGGCCTCCCTACTTAGGCTGCTACCCCCGCGACCCGACCCCGGATAAGCGGAAGAAGATGGATGGATGGATGGATGGAACATGTGGAGTGCCTCAGGGCTCAGTACTTGGACCCAGGTTATTTAATTTGTATGTAAATGACTTGGTTAATGTGTCAGACTTTTTTAGATGTACAGTATTTTATTTGCAGACGACACAACATTTATTTGTAAGGGTGATGATACAGAACAAATGCTGGAGTTAATACAGTCAGAATTTGTGAAAATCCAAAATTGTTTTCGTCTAAATAAGTTATCATTAAATCTGGATAAAACTTATTACATGATACACAGCAACAGAAAAACAGATGTTCACGCTCCATTTTTGGTAGATGGAACAGCAATTTGTAGAGTTAGTGAGGTGAAATTTTTGGGTGTTATTATTGATGAGAAATTAACATGGAGACCTCACATAAACAATTTGAGAACAAAAATATCTAGATCGATAGCAGTTCTGTATAAAGTAAGAGAGTTATTCACTGATAAAGCAATGTTTATGTTGTATAATGCAATAGTTGTTCCTTATTTGGTTTACTGTATTGAAGTCTGGGGTAAAGCGTGTAAAACTATAACTAATCCTTTGTTCATTTTACAGAAAAGAGCTGTACGAATTATTATGAAAAAAAAAAACTATAGATATCCATCGACTACTTTATTTTATCAACTGAAAATTTTGAAGTTCTATGATTTGGTTAATTATAACATTTTGTTGCTTATGTATAAGGCACATAAAGAACGAATTTTGTTAAAGAGTGTATATTTTCTTAAAGGAATTGAGATGTTTGTGAAGCCTAATTTTAGTAGTAGTTTGAAGGAACGATCCACAATAATTCAAGGAATAACATTTAAGAGACTGATAAAGACGAGTCTCTTGGAAGAATATGGAAATCGTTAATATATATCTACTTAATTTGTTGTCTGATTTGATTAAGATGTTTGAGTTTTTATGTTTTTTATTTAGCTAGATTGTTATTGTCTTTGTGAATTACATTTGATTTACATTAGAATTAAGTAAAAAGGGGCAAGAAAGTTAATTCTCAATAGTCCAGGTATCAAATCCGCTCATTCTCAATCAGTTCATCTGGACAGTTTCTTTTTAGCAGAAACGTTTCACCCTCACTCCAGAGGGCTTCCTCAGTCAGAGTAGTCCAAAGCACACTGAAGTTAAAAAGGGGCAGTTTTCATAAGACTAGTTCTTCTTCTGCCACCTTTCATTTTATTTTATTTACATTTTTTTATTGTATTATATGTATAGTTGTCAGGTTTTTAAATTAAATGAATAAATTTTCCCAAAAAATGAATAATTATTTTTATGCAGTTTTCCTAAGTGTACTCCACTCCCACGTGAAAATGAAATACAGTACACTGTATACTAACCGGTAAGTGTACTGCTAATTAATATATTAAATGTATTTCGGAAGTTTTTTTTTAATTATTATTATTTCTAGATCTCATAATTTTGTCTTACTTAAGTACTATTATTTTGAAAATATAAAATTGCAATTGGTTGGTGTGTACTAATTTTATACTTGAGTAATAAATTTTAAATTTTATTTCAATTGTATTTGAATAACACATTCAGATGATCTGATACACCTATATGTCCCTCCGCGTGCTTTGAGGTCAGAGGACCGGGTACTCTTAATAGTTCCAGAAACTCGCCTTAAGCGCAGGGGTGACAGGGCGTTCTCTGTAGCAGGCCCAAGACTCTGGAACGAGTTACCGCTGCTCATCAAACAGGCCCCCTCCCTCTCAGTTTTCAAATCCCGGTTAAAAACTCACTACTACTCCATTGCTTTCAATGCCAGCTGATTTATATTTGATCGTTTTACTTATGATCTGCAATGTTTTTATGTTTTTCGTGTTGTACTTCATTGTCTGTGTTGCCTGTTGCGTGTTTGTTTGTTCAGCACTTTGGTGTGGACTTGTTCAATGGTATGGTATGGTATTATATTTTATTTATATTGATAATATCTTTGCTTATTACTGTTAATAAAGTTATTATATATTATAAATTTATTATAAGCCTTTATTAAATACCTTGTAAATGTGCTAATATTTAATACAATAGTATTCTACATTGCAACTTATTTATTAAAACACAAAAAGTTTCATACAGTACATTCTATGACAGACTTGACAGTTTTATATGTAATGCAAAATTTAAAAACAAAGTACAATAAATAATACTTCAACAATGACACAAATGCATATTTACAGTTTCATAAAAAGTGTAAACATTACTATTCCAAAATAGGCAGCACGGTTGCATAGTTGGTAGAGCTGCTGCCTCTCAGCGAGCAGGTCCCTGGTTCAAATCCCGGCTCGGGGCCTTTCTGGGTAGAGCATGTTCTTTCCGTGCATGCGTGGGCTTTCTCCGGATATTCCGTTTTCCTCCCACAGATCAAAAACACGCACATGCCTTGACTGGTAACACTAAATTGTCCCTAAGTGTGAGTGAGAGAGTGAATGATGGACTGGAGACCTGTCCAGGGTGTTCACCACTCACACAAAGTGACTGCTGAACACGGGCACCAGTGACCCCCATGATATAAAAAAAGGAAGAAGCGGTAAGATCATGGTTGTATGGGTCTCAAAAATACGTATTTAGCCTTTTTTATTGAATTTTTCCTAGTTGCATGCACTTGGGTCTGATTGCAGCGTGCAACCCTGTGTTGTTCCAGTAATACTGTTTACATTCTCTGTTTACATTTATTAATACTGTTTACTTTTATTACTACTGCTTACATGTAACTACTACTGTTTACATTTACACTACTCTAATATCTACACCACTGCTGATACATATACAGTGTGCTCTGAACGGTCTTATTTAGGGATGCCCAATGTGCCTTACTGCATATGCCACTTTTTGCCTCTATAACAACATCAACTACTACCTCATACATATACTGTGTACATTAACTCATACGCTGCTTTGCCACTTTGCAAATGTCAATGCTAGAAACCTTTAGTTTATTTTAGTTATACTTTTTATACTCTTTTTTTATACTAGTATGCAAAAACTCAGGACAGTATTATGTTCATTAAATGTTTAATGTTTTAGTTTTAGAGTTGGTGTAAATTTTCATACTCTTATACCACTATGCAAAAAACTCAGGACAGTGTTAGTTTTACTATTTTATGCTTATGTCAATTATTATATGTTTCAGTGTTTCAATGTTTAGATGTTTACTGTTGCACCGAGGGACTGAGAGAAACGCAATTTCGGTCCTGTGTATGTCCTGTACAGTACATATTGCAGATCTGACAATAAAGTTGACTTTGACTTTTGACTTTGACTAAACTTCAATTACTGCATCTGTCAGGGGGAAAAAATAAAATAAAATAAAAACACATTATAAATATGCCTTTGAAATACTACTGCAAGCTGACTGGGAATGACAGATTTACTTTGGGAGAATAATGACGTACCAGTTATGGCCTGCACTTTTGGAACATGCTGGCCTGCTGGTGTTTTCGCAAATTCCTGGACCAAAATTGTCATCCGGGATCGATTGAATCACTGAAAAGCCCTTGTTGGAATTCCAACAGTACTCCCAGGTAAGAAGTGCTGTGGGAATGGGGGGGTTAAATCTAGAGCAACTCGCCAACAATAGCCCAGTTTAATCTAGAACTTACCACTTCAAATTCACTGCCAGATGATCTTCACATAGACCCATCAGATGAGTGGGAGTAGATGAGGGCTTTGATTTGCTCCACACACTCCATCATCAGGTGGAACATTGCTGGTAGCTCAACATGAACAAACACAACATTTTAAATGGTTAAGTTACCGGTATATTTATGCAAAGGTTATGAACAATATGGCTTATATATTAATATCCCTCAACACTCACCATGAAGACATGACATTATCTCCTCCATGCTAGGAACTACAGGAGATACAATATTTTTTCACTCTGTGCCAGTGTGTGTTTTTTCACTTTCATAATACGGTACTACTGTGAGAGTCCCTAAATTCGTTAATAGGGAGATATGCATACCTGCAAACTCAGAAGGGATGAAAAAGGTGACAAACGTTGCGCCAA
>JBBPBX010016068.1:15214-48629 GCA_038048925.1 Garcialebias charrua | reverse complement strand
CACCTTCTTATTGGCAACCGCTCCTCTACAACACAGTAAGGTATGAAGCCATCTGTTACCATTATAATATATATATTTTATAAATATATATATATATCACACACACACACCAGTCAGTCAGTGCTTTAAAAATAGAAAGAGCTGAAAGCTGAACGTTAATCTGACAGAGGCTAATGCTAATAAGCTAATGTCTTGCAGAGCTAACAGCTCGTTCTAGCGCCGCAGTGCGTGACATTATCGCCGGATAAATCTTTACACCTCAATAACTGCAGCTTGGTTAAATGTTAACGTTCGTGACAGGAAGGGACATAAACCACACGTGAACAAACATTACTGTCTGCTGTGCGTCGCGTAAAAATTTACCTTTTCTCTCCATGTCGGCCGGATTCGTAGCCTAGCGGTTAGCTACTCCGCCAGTGATCGAATGTTCCACGCATGCGCATTGGATTATCGAGCCAAGAGCTTCAGTGACGTTTATGCCGGAGCAATTCAGTTTTATTTATATTAGCAAGTCACAACAAAACTCGTCTTAGGGCACTGAACAGAAATATTCTGTATAAAAATGTTAACAGAAAAATTCATACAAAAAATTATTTAACACTATTTATCCGAGCATCAAGCCACCTTTATGGAGCTGCAGAAACTGAATTTGCCTACTGAATATTTAAGATGACGTCACTGAAAGGTAAAAAATATATACTACACTGTGCAAAAGTCTCAAGGTTGTTCCTACTTTTTTCTTAATTATAGTTGCTTGCTATAATAACTGTGGTTCTAAAATCATTTGTTCACTTTTTTCTTAATTATAGTTGCTTGCTATAATAACTGTGGTTCTAAAATCATTTGTTCAGGACCACTGATTAAAGTCTTGCTGTAGATATTGGCTATATGTTGCAACTGTCAAAACATACGAGCTAAATACCAGTAAATCAAAACTACCACTGATCAATATTTACTATTAAAGAAAACCTTTAAATAATCAGAAAATAAAGCATAGACTTCTCTTAAAAATGGATCTTTATTTAGTTAAAGATGGGGGATTGCATAACCTGCAGGACCAAAAATAGCTGAAGGGATCTTCTGGCTGTTGCTCATAAATGCCACCTTCAAACAGTACAAAATACAAATCCATCTTTGACACAGTAAAACAGTTTCTCTTATAAATTGTAGCACAACACTTAAAATCTCTGTAAACTATCATCACACAAGTGAAAACAAATGTACATGACAACATTGATTTCCTAACCAAAAAAGTTTTTTTTTTAAAGGCACAAAAGTTTAAATATGAGCAGAGCATGTGTTCGTAAATGTTTCCTTTTTTTCTCCAAAGCATCTTTAACTAGCAGAGGCTCAGAATTTAGAGTTTAACAATACATTTAAATTTATACGTGTGTGGAAGTTTATTCAAATTTAGTTGATGGTTCATAAATTGAGTCAAGAACAGACATGTCTCAAATCTGATAGCTTAAAAAAAGCTCACTGCTGACCATTTAAAACCATAAAAATATTTTTAATTCAATAAAACAGGGTTAAAAAATAAAGAAAAAGAAAATGAATGAATGCTGTATGTGACAATTTAGCCAGGAGGCTGACAAACTAGCATACGTATTCATAAACAAAAGTGTATTTATAAATTACTAAACAAAAAATTAAAAATAACACACACACACACACGAGCACAACTATAGGTCCAGGTGGTTCAGCATCACAGTGACAAGTCAAATTCTACTCTGTTTAGAAATCTGAAAAATATAAAAATCATTGTAGGCATTTGGCAGAAAGTGACATTCTCCAGCAATAGACCATCATCAATAGTGGTTTATAAATAAAAAGCACATAAAGCTGGTCCAGTAGTTTTTCCTGTGCTGGAAATTCATCTCCTTACAGTTGATCACTGGCCATGTTTCTGTAATAAAGACAGTGTTTGACAGGCAGTATGATGGGTGCCTGAAAGTTTAGACACTAATGCACATGGTAAAAGGCTGTGGGTGAAGCAGGTGGCTCATCTCACTACTCTATCTCATCTTCAAAAAAGACGGGCGGCTCAAAACTACACATCTCCTCATAGGTTAGACCTGCAAGAAAAAAAAAAGTTTATGAAATTGAAACAGGACACAGGACTACTTTGCTAACCAAGGAATCTAGTATTTAATTTTTTTTAAATTAAAAGTACAAACGACATACGTTTCCACTCTTCAATCTCTAGCTCTCGGCTCTCAAAGCTCTGGTCCAGTGGCTTGCACACAGGCTCATCGTCTGGGTCGTGATACTGAGCAAAGTATGGATGAGTCAGAGCCTGAGCAGCCGTTATCCTCTTGTCTGTATCCAGAACCAGCATCTTCTCCAGAAGATCCACAGCTGAAAATGAAAAGGCCAGCATGTCAGTCTATTACCATAATCACAGTCTATTTTCTGATCAAATTGTTTTGTCTTTGTAGTACCTATTGGGTTGGCACCAACAAATACATCTGAAAAGTTCCTCTTGGGCGTGCGTGGTAAAGAGTTGATGTAAGTCCTGGCCTAAGAAAAATACACCAATACATAAAATCAAATGTTAGAGCAAAACTAGCACAGACATGCAACAACATATTTTATTACCAACATAAAACCATTGCTGCTGTGAAAATACATCCGAGTAGTGCAGAGACCATAAAGAACCCCTCAAGAAACAAACCCCCAATGACAAAACTACTGGAAACCTCAAAACAATTCAAATCGGTTACTACGCAAAAACAAACCAAAAAAATGTTATTTGATAAAAGCTGTGGTCATTTTTTCTAATAAATTTAAAAGTATGAAAATAAATTTGCATGTATACAAATAATAATCAGAAGCATGTACAAAACAGTAAGAAACCCACAGAGGAAATAATCTTCAAATGGAAAACCTTGTTGGTAAACTACAGAACAAAATAATTAAGCCAGCTGAGAAGTGGATATTTTTAATTTTAGCCACAAATTGAGTGCTGTACTTCCAAAAAAAAAAGGAAGAAAGAAAATGTTATGATAGTGTGCTGCAAAAGCATGTGAGACATCACTGCAGTAGTTAAGCTGGAGCTCATGCCTGTGGGCGTAACAGGATTTGTGTTCTTTGCTTACCATGACATTAACCCTTTAACTGTCCACAAACTGTCCACAAAGTTAAGGGCGAGGCAGACCTCTGCGTTGTTGCCAGCGCCGCTCGACGCGCGCGTGCTGCGCGCAGGCTGTTCACAGCAGAGCTCTGCGTGAGCAGCTGCACGCGGAGCGTTTACCTACAGGACAAACTGAGGTCGCTGATTGGTTATTCGCTGACACGCCTACTGAAATGATTGACAGGTCTGGGTGGTGAGAAAAGCCACAGTCTGCGCAGCGTTTTTCTGTGTTTATATGTTAATAAAAAGTTTAAAAAAATAAAATAAAAACAGGGAACGCTGCTCCTGCAGCCCACAGCCCACCAGGAAATATTTAGAACCTGCGTATCCACGTTGGACATGACTTTAGTTCACTTGTGACAAGTTCATTCATTCCTCCTCATCGGAGGAGGAAGTGAATGGTGACCGCTTCAAGCGATCACTTGACTTTTGGCAAAAAAAAAAAAGAAAAGTCCAGTTCAGCGATGAAGAAGGGATATTTAATACATTTGTGTCTCATACAAAACAGTCCGCCACCGGGCAGTTTATTGTGAGACAACGCGCGCGCGTGAGCGGTCGTAAAATTTGAGCTTGGCGCGTTCGCGCCCGCGTTCAAAGGCTTGTGCCGCGGCGCTCACACGGCGTGGCGCGATGCTCGGACCGACGCGGAGCTATGCCTTGCCCTTAAAATTCACTTTGGTCTAGTCTTGGTTCAAATACTGATTTTGTTACTCAAAGGGTGAAAATACTCTTGCTGATGCTGGACCACCTTCTCCTTCAAACTATTTTAGTTTGTGAAAGAGAAGAAGCTCCAGCATCAGCAAGTCAATCAGTTGTTCATGATAAAAATGGATTTTTAATTACTGGATCTAAAACTGTTTTTACTGTTGAAATACTGTCAACATCCATCCATCATCTTTAACAGCTTCTTTATTTTCAGGTCATGGGGGTCACTGGTGCCCATTATCCAGCAGTCACTGTGTGAGAGGCAGGGGACACCCTGAACAGGTCTCCAGTCCAACATAGGGACTCAAGGAGACAAAACAACCATTCACTCCCTCACTCACAGACAATTTAGAGTTACCAATAAGCCTAATACTGTATGTTTTTGGTCTGTGGGAGGAAACCAGAGTACCCAGACAAAACCCACACATGCATGGAGAAAACATGCAAACTCCACCCAGAAAGGTCCCCACCCAGGATTTGATCAGACAACTTTCTCGCTGAGAAGCAGTAGCTCTTTCTCAACTGCGCCACCGTGCCATCTGCCCACTCAACAATAGTGAAAATAAAAATACTGATGGCAAAGAACAGGGCAGCAAAGTGTCTGACATCGCCAGCTTCTTTGGTCCTTCCAAAGAAAGCAGCTGTGGATCATTCTCACCTCATGGCTAGGCATCCTGTTAATTAGAGTTGCAGGGGGTGTTCCTGTTAGACGCATTATCTGCTGAAGCTGGTTTATATCTACAAAGCTGGTGTCAAGGGGAGTATAGCAACAGTGCAAATTTGGTTAAGTTGTTGTTTTTTCTCAACCTAACATTATGTGACCAAATCTTTGGTGCACTACAATGTTGTGATGAGAAATAAAGAAAGCTTGGAAGAAAGTGTGTTAAAAGTGAAAGGTATCGTGAGATTTGGAACACAGAAAAACAGTCCATGTGTCAAAAGAATCTCACAGCAAACCCTTCATTCACTCAAAGAGGCAGCGAGCAAGTCTTAAACCCACAGGGCTGAAATGTGGGAAAACATGCCAGCATTCAGAACACAGACCCGCCAAGTCGATGCACAGCAAAGTGGAAAGTTTGGAGCAGAAGGGAAAAACCTTGCATGGATTTGTGAACTCACAGACTCTGAAGAGATTTTCGCCACAAGCTCTGGCCCTGGAGTTCCGATGAGCCTCATGATTAACTTCAACTGATCAATGTCTACCAGTAGCCGGTAAAGGAAGACCAGATGTCGGATAACGGAAAATTTAAACTGACCTCATTTTTAAACCTGCATCACTTTAAAAAAATATATAACATATTTGACATTCAGCTACCGGTACATTAAGTTTACACATCACTCAGGGAGGACAAAGAATTTGAAATATAGCCTGCAGAGAAGAAAAAAAACTTTATAGTGACTTTCACAAGAAAAACAGATGGGGAAACAAGTTCAGACATTAATCTAAAAACACTGCCAAGAGGAAAAAAGAAACTGATAAGTTCAGACATAGGGGCACTGTCATAAAAAAACCAACAGAAGTGCAAAGAGAAAATGGACCTGAACCAGTGACAACAGACAGGATAGAAGTGGAAATGTTATTGTAAAGGTTATGAGTCAGTCTGGAAAAGATTAGAAACATGTCCCATCACTATTTCATTTCAAATGAAGATGCCTTTGTGCTGGCAGAAACATCACACACCAGCACTTATCCAACAATGTGAATATCTGCTCCATCTGCTCCATTTGTAGTCCAATTTGTGCAAGATACCTCACAAGCTTTTGAGTCAGTGCAGATTCTGAACTCTCAATGGAAAGGATACGGTCTGTGCCAGGAAACAGAGGTCTTCCAGTTAGAAGTTCTGCCATGATACAGCCCACTGACCAGATATCCACTGAAACAAGGAAGCAGGACACAAACATGAAACTTTTCAAAGTTTTGCTGGTGAAGATTCTCAGTCGTCCAGGACATGATAAAATCAAAAAAGGCGTTCAATACAGAACTGGACTTTATTTGTAACAGAAGACGTTTCGCTTCCCATCCGGGGAGCTTTATCAATTCAAAACACAGTCTGCTCATTGAATTGATAAAGCTCCCCGGATGGGAAGCGAAACGTCTTCCGTTACAAATAAAGTCCAGTTGTTCTGTATTGAACGCCTTTTTTGATTTTCAAAGTTTTCTCCTAAAACAAAGATTTATGCCACCTACCTGTCATGTTGTAATGCATCCAGTTCAACATGATTTCTGGGGCACGATACCAGCGAGTGGCCACATAGCCAGTCATCTCGTCATCAGTGTGTCGTGCCAAGCCAAAGTCCAAAATCTGGGTGGGGTTTGTTTAAAAAAAAAAAAAAGCAAGAGTAACAAAAACATTAAAAACTGAAAAAACATTTAAGATTAAAATGGTCCACTGACATCATTTTTCTACTATTCATCAAATTGCTCAAAATATATATATTTTATCATTTAAATATGTTCGTTTTTGCAAACAAAATGATAAATCACTTTAATTTTGCTTTAAAAGTAATTTTGAACTTCAAGCAGTGTTTAATCATGGGAAATCCGATTACACACGAACGCACCATCGTGACGTAGTGTGCAGAGTGTGAGGCAGAGGGCTCTGCACTCTTTAATAGCGGACAATTTAAAACCCGATGAATTTATCAATCTATGTGAAGATTTGAGCTATTTGTCTTCATTTTGGGAAGAAAATAGTTTGGGTGATGGAACAAGAAACAACAGGATCTAAATTAGGTCTGATGCTGTATCAGACTTACCGTACCTTCATGTCGAGCTGCTCACACCCGCGCACCGTGACAAGCCCAGAGCTCTGCCTCACACTCTGCACACTACGTCACAGATGGTGCGTTCGCGTGTAATCGGATTTCCCATGATTAAACACGGCTTGAAGTTCAAAATCACTTTAAAAGCAAAATTAAAGTACCGTAAAAATTGCAGTATAACACGCTCCTGTGTATGACACGCTTTGTCCAATTATTGTCACTAAATTGAAAAAATCCATAAATAACATGCTTCTGCGTATAACACGCATCTATTATGCGTCACCGCTACGCAGCGCGTCAGCGCCTCATTTGCCCTGCTCAAAATGGTGGCCACAGAAGCGAGCCCGCACGAAGGACTTTACAAGAAAACACGGTAAAAACTATTATTTCTTTGCTGAGAAAAAATATATTTCTTAGCTGACTTTATAGCACAAGGGTTCCTGAGCTTAACCGTTCCTTAGTCAATTCACGAAATGGTCAAATCTGCTAGATTATAAATTGTTTCGGTTTGACTTCTTCCAAAACAGTCTCGTGCGCTACTAAAATAAATTATAAAAAATTGAATTTTATCTCAAATGTCTTATACAGCTAACAATTTGTAAATGACCACCAAATACTGTAATTAAGCTCTGTAAGTTTCAAGAAAATCCGCGGTGTGGTTTATGAGTTATCTTGCTAAAAAAAACAGCTAACAGCTAACCCTCCAGAGCAGGAGGCGGGCAGCGACAGAGTCAGTCCGACCAGAGGAGGCTTTTTTCGGACACATGAGCTAGAAACGGTCACAAAAGTGGTACTGCACCATTTTTTGCCCAAAATGAAAAACGGCGATATCAGAGCCAAAAATGGGTCTAAAAATATGGGGGAAAATCCATAAATAACACGCTTCGGCGTATAACACGCAGGACATTCAAATGAGTAAAAAAAAACTGCGTGTTATACCCCGATTTTTACAGTATTTATCATTTTGTTTGCAAAAATGAACATGTTTGAATGATAAAATATATATTTTGAGCAATTTTATGAATAGTAGAAAAATCATGTCAGTGGACCTTTAGTTCACTGACCTTCAGTTCACAGTCTTCATTCACTGCCAGGTTGCTCGGTTTCAAATCCTGCCAGGAGGAAAGGATTGGGTGAGACACAGCAGCTGGTGAGGCAGTAAGCGTTTCAACTTATTCTTAAAAAGCACACTAATGGAAACGAATATTTTCTTTGGCCCAAATTAAAATAATTAATTAACATTTTGTGAAGTGTACAGTACATCACTTTCCTGCAGGATCAATAAAGTTCTATCTTATCTTGCAGCTTAATATTTGCACAAGCCTGAGTCAGTCAAATGATGATGATTAGCCATTTAGTCAAAGTCAAGTCAGTCAAATAGAAAGCTTAATACTGTAATCATGATGCAAACTTCCCCTGGATGAGGATAAAAGAAAATAACATTTGTCAAACAATTTTCAAACACTTACTCTATGAATGATTTCTGCTGAGTGGATGTACTGAAAAAAAAAAAGATTTTCCATTACCGTAGTTTTGATTAATAACAACAAAAGTCATACATCAAACCCAATTTATCTCACTTGAATATTAAGACAGAAGGAAATTATTTTTAATTTTATTTTTTAAACTAATTTTAAAAATCTGATAATATTTTCATGGTGGTTCACAGCTGAAAAAAAAAAGGCTCTGTCTAAAACTAAAAATGCCTAAGAACTGTAAGAAAATCAGATAACTATGTAGAAGAGTAAATGCCCTACATTTTTACAAAATTTTGAGAAGTTAAATTTTTAATCTTATGTTCTATTTTAGTGCAATTATTTTTGTTCTTTTGGAAAATCCTGTTTTATTTGTATCAAGTCCATATTGTTGTTGCAGCAAAAACATTATCTTCCCATCAAGTTTTATACAACACTGAAGTAACCTTTTTTTAGAATCATAATGTCCTAACTTATTGACCCACAAAAGTGTGTCATCTTATCATTTCACTGTGAAGAGAGGAGGAGGAACAGAAGCAGCAGCTTTGGTAAACATCAACTGAAACTTCACACAACATAAAGCCGGTCAGTAAACAGTGAAAGAAGACACACATTGGAATTTGCACATAAAACAAAGAAGTGAAACTGAACTCTCAGCTACAAAGATGTTCATAGAGGTTATAGAAGTACAGTGAGCATAAAACGTTAGAACCTGAGGGACTGGTTGGTCCTGCTGCAAACACAGAAGGTACCAGAAACACTGTAAGGTTTATTAGTATAAGCTGTCAGGTCGTGTGCCTGAAGTTTAAAAAAAATTGACCATAAAAAATGTAAATAGCTCAATTAATATACTTATATTCCAAATTCTGTAAAACAAACCAAAAACAAAAAAAGCTAAACCTCTGGTATCCCCCACAAAAAAGTAGAAAGTAGGGCCTTTTACATATAATAATATATGATACATGAAATACTAATACAATACTGTATTACGGTAGTTAGCTTAACTTTTTTCTTTTTTTTTACATTTTCATGCTGACTTTGGCCTTGCCCACAAGGAAACAGTTACAGTATTGTCTTAGAGAAATATAAGAAATAAAATATTTATGACATGATTGAGCATAGTGAACTTTGCCAGTGTTTTTTTCTGCGAGGTTACCAGCAAGACAGAAGAGACTTCAGTATTCTTTTTCTTCATTAACTATATACAACAATGATAATCTTTGCATGCAGCTGTATACAAAAATATTCTGAAGTACATTTGTTATAAAATGTGCTCAAAAATAACCTTACCTTTAATCCTCTGAGGATTTGATATATGAGGAACTGCACGTGGTCATCTGTAAGTTTCTGACATTTCACAATGTTGTTGAGATCTGCTCCCATTAGGTGAGTCACAAGATATCTATCAACCATAAAACACTGCCATCAGAGTTTAAACAGGCAAAAATCACAGGAAAATGCAATAATTCCCCAATTCATGAAGTCAGGTGGGCTTAAAGTAAACATATTTGCTCTTTAAAATTAATTTTGCCAAGATTGTTTGCAGCCTGCAGCTTATTTCCCTTATGGCTGTGAAAGCTTAAACCGGTTTTGCAGCCACTTCTCTTTTATTTTAGCTTCCCACTGGAGACGCTGAAAAGGTCAAACCCTTCACAAATGGAATGTCATTTAACAAACACACCAGATAAACAAGCTTAATGTTACTGCATCAGTGAATAAATCAACTCTAATCCCAGAGCTGTTTAAAATGCCCAAACAGCACTTCCAGAAGGCAGCAGGAGCATGATGCCGGAGAGGCGATATCTGAGCCAAAACTCACACAGCCATGTGCTGCTTCGTCGATCTGTTGCTCAACAAATATCCAATTCATGAATATACTCTGTTCACGCAGAGTGCAGAGAACAAGGGCTTAAAATAGGACTTTTCCATGCTTCAACTTGTTCTCAGCAGCGCACACAACAACAGACACTGAAAAGTTCACCTGCCTTGGAAAAAAAGGCATATACTGTAGTGACCTCTGTTTTCACTCTCCTGTAGAAACAGGTTCATGGCAGCAGCATAGAGGAGGAAAAAATTTCAAGCATCTAATATTTAAAGCGGCTTTTATATAACAGTGCAAATCCCTCTAATTTGTTTATTCAGTCTTACTCCCTCTCTTTTACTTCCCATAAGAGACCACATGTGTGACCTTGTACTGTATTTGCCTTCAGTCAGGCAAGCTAATCTTGGTGGAAGGTGAGGCGAGCCAACAACTCTCTGCAAAAATAACCAGACTACAACGCTGCTGCACAAGACAAATCTTAAACATAAACAGACAACTGAAAGTGGATGAAGGCAAGCTTTTGTTCTTTTACTATTTAAAATGTGCATAAAGCAGTGTTCCAAGCACCCAGTAAGAGTTTAAACGTTATTCTCTTTGCCTAAATGAATTTTTAAACATGAATATTTTCCAGGAAATGAGTGAGAATGATGAGAAAATCGTCAACACAATATTCTGAACAGCAGCTCCAGCTGTTACCGGCAGGGACTTTTATCAAAGTTGGTTTACAAATATTATTTTGGCTGATCTGATTATTTTATACAGGAGTGCTGCAAACACACCAAGGCTTGAACATGATTTTGCTTTCCCTAATCATTTTTTTAGCAATATCAGAAATTTGTGGAACAACTCGATAGGTGGGCTTTTAGTGTGTTACAGGTTTTGTTTGGTCTGAAGCTTTGTTTAGATGTGTAAGTCAGGCGTCTGCTGGATAACTGGAGTGGAACTAAGTGACAAAACAAGTTAGTTCACTGATGATGATGACTACCGGTAACTTTTTTCACATTTTATCCTCTGTTTATGGCTCCACTTGGCCTATACTCACTACAGCTCAGTATTACGGTACATATTTGAGTAGCATCTCACATTTGATGGCTCTACGATGTTAAATTCCTTTTTATAAGATACCTGTACATGTGTTTGTTATGTTTTTAATTTTTATAAAATGAATAAATAAATAAATAAATATTCCTTTTTGGAGGTCTGCATGCAAGCCCATCAGTGTCAATGAACCACTGGAAACCACCATGAAGTCATATCTGGAACCTACAACACTTGTCCATGGACCCTGGACAGACGTCAGTGAATACAAATATGCTTTTTCAGTTTTTATGTATCCAAACAATGTGTGAGAAATACCGTAATAACAAAACTAGACAAATTTATAACTAGACTAACTTGCTTCTTTCATGCAAGATGTAAATCATAATCATAAACTTGCATGAATTGACTCACCAGAGGGTTTTAGTGTACTTAAGCCAAACACGACAAATGATGCGTGACCACACCACCGCTCAGCAAATGGGTGCATCACACTTAAAATGTTTCTGTAGCTGCCAGTGATGGATGCTGCAGACTGTCCCAAAATATTTGTGTTTTGGTCACAACCAGTAACCTCACAAGAGGGCTTGTCTTCTTGACTTATTTATCGTCTCTAACTAAATATTCTACACAGAAAATGCCAACTTACATTACTGTTAATTCTTCCATACAACAAATTAAAATGATCCAAGAGACAAGCATGTCAGGATCTGAAGTACCGGTATTGCCAGTTCAAAAACACTCCTTGGGAAATTAAAAACGCTCACAAACTGCCTACAAACTCCAGAAAGATTGTGAAGAGAAATCAAGCTCTAGATAGAACAAGAAGTTATAGCTGAACTGCACTTGCAAAAGTTGCTTTGACAATTTTTACCAGAAAATATCAGTACAGTGTCGCACATTATGAGCCAGAAGAGCTAGAATTAGTCTATTTTTAACTGCAAGTGGCTTAAAACATATTCGTCAAGTGTCCTGTGAAAAATGGCAAACTGATCCTGATGCATAGAAAAGAAAGTCTTACATTTCAGTTCGCACGGGAGGATATTACATCTGAGGATTAAGTTGCCATCAACTGCTCACATCCTCTTTTAACAACTTTCAACATCAACAATTATCAACTGCAGGAGCGACAATATGTTTCACAAAGACAGAATTTAAGAAACATGAGGAAGGAAGCTGGTGATAAAACATCTCTATTAGCTGTCACAGTAAATGAATAACAGAGCGGACTCTTTAAAAATGTGCCAGTGTGTTAGAACTGCTGGCCAAGCTCCAGGTGTTTTCCAGTCCAGTTTGGACCATCTGCTGCTGATAAACTAGATGCTATGTTACCATTACTGTTTTCAAGTTATGGTGTACTGTAGCTCAAAATAAATTAAAGTGATTATTTTCAAACAAACTCAACTCACACATCTTTGAATTCCTTCAGAGAAGTAGCAGGGGTGAAAACATCTAAGAGGCCAATGACCTGCAAAAACACAGAAAACAGTCACATTAAACTGAAATGTGAAGATTTAAAAGCAAACATTAGGACTGAATATTTGTTTTTAAGCTTGTTTACATTCAGGAAAAACAAAGAGAAATGAGCTCACGCACATTTTCATGCTTCATGTGTTTAAGCAACCGCAGCTCTCGATATGTTCTTTTGGCATGGATGAAGGACTGAAATGGACGAGAGAGCTTCTTTACAGCCACCTGACAACCCATCATGTTGTCATATGCAGAACTGTAAAAAGAATAAACATTACTCACTGATAATATGCAAACATGCTGTGATCCAGTTTGTACTTGATAAACATCAAAACCTACAAGTGGTGAATGACTTTGGAAAAAGTTTTTTTTTGTTTATTTGTTTTTTAAAACAGGCTTGTGTCCCTTGTGTTGATTAAAATTTAAGCATTTTATTTGCTTAGAAAAGGCTGAGTCTGCTCTCAAAACAAAACCAGACATGGCAAGGCAAACTAAATGCGGTGACCAGGGCGATATCAGCAGAAAAAGTCATCTCTCAGCAGAGTGGGAGCAGCCTCTGAGGGTCTGAACAGAAAACAACACTTCCTGCTGAGCAGCTCACCTGTCACAGCTGATGGACAACTTATGGGATCAGAAACCAATGTGTACTGGGATCAACAGACATCTCCATGTTTACAGTCCTAAATTATTTCTGAACATTTTCCTTTAAACTCAGCAGACACTGTCATCACAAGGTGGCTAAGCAAAATTCATTAGGATTCAGTCTTTGAGAATGCATCATAATAATAATAATAATAATAATCACCATTTCATGAGAAAAATGAAAGGAATGTTGCCGTTGATACATCTGCAAACTTGTTTGTGTTATGACTGCAGTTTAATTAAAACTACATTTATTACAGAGTTGTTCACATTTATAAACTCATCTCTATAAGAAAAAAATTGCTAATTGTTCATTACCGGTACATCATATAAATGTGAACCAATGACAAACTAGGATAAATTAACATACAAGTCAGATATAAATGAACTGATAGTGTTTTTTTATGTTTCTGCTGTAGAAAATCATAGAGTGATGTTATCTTCTCTGGCTAGAAGTTAGATGACACTAACTTATGCACATCTTCATAGCATCTAGAAAACTCAATCAGCTCAAAGTGACTGCTGCTTTAGAAACTTCCAGATTATTTCATTAAGTTACGTTCCAATGATTCAATATTTTTCTATCAGTTACAAATTTAAAACTTTATTTCCTTCTCGGAAATTCCTTTCACAAGCACTTTTGGCATCTTACTTTCTGCCTGTCTTTTTGTTCTCTGTACAGAAATATGAAATGCATCTTTGCTTCAAAGGTGCCACTTGAGTAATGTTCAGCCAAGCATGTCAAACTATTACAACACGACTTCTGAAGAAGATGGTGTGGGTTTACGAACTGCTTTGATGGGGCATCTTACGACAGTGCAAATTAGTTATAAGAATTGGCAATTCTACATTCAAATGTATAAAACATTAAACGCCATGCTTTCTGATGGCAATTTACCAGAAAGATTATCTATTCAAAATCAATGGATTTCAAAACATGTATGATGTACCTTTTATTTACAGGCAACTTTCAGGCAGCAATATGCAAAAAATGTATTTGCTTAGAGATAGGGGAAAAAAAATCTATATACTGTAAATAACTAATCTGACCATAAACAGATTATCCTGCTGCATGGTTACAGCACATCTGTTTGCTTCCATTTGCAAAACAAACATCTGCTACCTTGTCTTCCAGAGATGTTTTGTCTAGATCTTATCAGCACAAAGTATTTGGTCCCGAAAAGACAAAGGCTGAAATCGTTTTTTTTCTTCTTCTTCTTTCAGAAAAAGACAAAAACAAAAAAATCTACCCTTTCACGAAAAGTCTTGTTAACAAAGGGATATAAATCAGGAACAGTCCTTTTCTCTCTCACTTTGTAAAAGCAAATAAATGTGTGGAGGTCCTTAAGTAACCAGCAGTCTTGAATTTATCAATTTTAAAATGCGCAAAAAGGCTTGAATGACGCAGAAAACTTTTTACTGCTTAAAACTCACTTAAGTTTAATTTACCTCCAGTAAATACAAGATGCTTACGAGCTAAATCAAAAACAGAAATCAGACACTTTGGACAGTTGGGTAACACGATTGCACTCAACCTCGAGCTAACCTAAGTTTAGCTTCTCTGCAGCGCCAGGCCTCGCCTCAATGAATGGAGGTGAAGTTAGGAGACACGTACATAAACTTTACTTTTAAAGTTTTTTTTTATGTATTTACCAAACGGTTCCGTATGCGCCAGAGCCCACCGGGGACAGCTTTTGGTACCGCTCCGGAACTTCCCATATCGTCTTGTTGACCTCCCGTCGGTAAAACTTGGGTCTTTCTTTCTGCGACATTTTCTTGCAGAACCAACCGTCGACCACCAACGAGACTATCCGCCCCGAGCACTGTTTTGCTCCTCCCGAACACCGTGGGAGAACGCTAAAGGTGTGTCGTTCGCTGGAGAACTTCACGCAACGTTTTATTCTTCGGGTTGTTTTCTCGGGAAAGAAAAAAGTTGCAGAATCACCGCCAGCTGTGCGCCTACTTTCGACTCCTCGTTCCTCCTCGAGTGCTGAAAGTTCTCAGACTCTCGTTGAAGTCTCGCGAGAACAAGAAGTCGCAGAGTGGCGAGAAAAGAAAACTGCTGCATTCAAATACAACCGGATAAAATAGCATTTATAAAATATGAAATCGAGAACAAGTTGCATCTACAAAAAATATTTATCATTATAAGTAAAATCACAAAACATTACAGCAACATAAACTGTTTTACAGTTTTTACAATATTTAAATTTGTAAATTGTACAACAAAATTATTAAAATTACTAAACATGACAGTACCGGTATTTGGAATTACAAATGTTAAATGTTAGATCTTACAAAGAGTCACTGAAAGCATCGTTATGTTGTACATTTTGTCATGAATTTTTTTTTATTGAAAAAGTTTTTAATTCACAATAAAGCATACTCTCTTAAATTCATGTAAGACTCAGCAAAAAAACAAAAAAAACAAAAAAACAAGACAAATGTAGTTCACATATAAGCCTGAATTGTAACGCTGGATTAACAAGCAGAGGCGCTTGCTAAAACAAAATAAATAAAATAAGATGGGGTGGGGGAGAATATCATGATTTTTGTTATGAAAATGCACACAGTTTCATACATAAAAAAATGTAACTCAGTTCATACTTGGATTATTTTCAATCCCACCCATCCCTTCCCCCACAGCAAATCCCCCATGAAGACACTTCACAGTATACAATGTACAGTACAGTATTTGCAAAGTTGGCAGTCTGGTATGGGACAAATAATACTACAAATGAAATGTCCAGAGTTTGTTTGAACTGCCTCAGTAAAGCTATCATAAAAAAAAACGAAGTCTGCTCTATCTCTATACAGTATTAGGCTCCTGAAAGACTGCCAGACCCGAAAAAAGACATTTAAAACTATAAAACTAAAGACTTCCTCTCTGCTCAGATTGGGCGATTATCTGATTGGAGCATCAGCAGTCTTCTTCCTCGTGTTGGTGGCGTGAAGATGACTTGAGGGGAACCGAGTCAAATCCATCTGATGTTCTCTGCAAACACAATCATAATGTTATGAAGTGAAGCAGTTCAACAAGACGCTGAATGAAAGGGCGACTAACCTCTCGAGAGAAAGACTTAATTTTCTTGAAGAAGGACTTGTGGGTGAGATCCATGAGGTCATCCTCTGCATCCTCTCCCTCCATTATTGCACAGCTGTCTGCCGTGGGTAGCTCGCACTCTTTACCTCCAGAGCTCATCATCAATCTGGAGTACTTATACTCCAGTCTAACAAAGGGATGACAAGACTTGGTCATGAACCGTATCAGCTGAGATCCCTAAACCCAACAGTGCTTTGATGAACATTGAAGGAAACGTAAAGATTCTTGGTCTCACTTGCGTGTCCTTTTCCAAAAGTAACAGCTGATGCTGATGAGCAGCAGAGCAGCGAATGTGCCGATGGAGACGCCAAACTTGAGCCAAAAGTCCAGAGACACGCACGCACTGACTATTTGTGCTGGTAGTGATTCTCCTCCGTAACACTGAAGAGGCTGCTGCCACACATAGGTGGTTCTCTGATGGACACAAATAATAAGACCACATGGGTTTCATATCACACTTCATAAAGCATATTCCTAAACTGCTGCACAGAATAACAATGGGTTTTTTTTTCTGTTGTTTTTTTATTGTGTGCTTTCATTTTATTTAACACAAGTTAAACATGGTAGATTTATGGAGGTCAGGGGGTAAAATAGTACTTGTCAGTTTGCTTCTGACTGCGCAGCACTACCTGTATTCCCTGGATGCAAGCACTGACGATCTCTCTGTAGTGATCTTTGGTGCAGAGTGGACATGCATGCTGGCTCTGCCACAGGAAGTGGAAACTACAGCCATCGCATGTCCCCTCAGAACAGTTGCTGTCAAGAAAAACAAGGTCAGAGAGCTCCGTTTTACTGTAGCTCAGCTTCCGTGAGCTTAACGTGACATGTGTTGGTAAACAACGTGGCTGGTTCACACAATCGGTGCATATAAATAAAAGATCAACGGCTGGGAGTTTAGTTACTGAGTGCAGTACCTTGGATGTGTGATGTAATCTTTAGCCGTGACTGTGGGGTTGCATCTTAGTCTGACGGTGGCCGACCTGTCTTGTTTACAAGCTTGAGTTGCATCATTTGACCTAATAAATAGATTACAACATTAAAAACATTGCATTACATGTCACAGTGAAAAGACTTCTCACATGTTTATTTTATTTTTAATTCTCAAGACGTTGAACCAATGATTGAACCTGTGTCAAACAATGAGCTTTAAATGTGCGTTTTAGAAACATGTAGAAATCTTAAAGTCTCAACAAAGTAAATGTATAACAGCTGTCTTATTTACCTGTAATAGAATATAACATCTGGCAGCTGAGGGGAAGCTGGAGGGAACAGCCATGATGCAGATGTTACACCTTCCAGAGTCGTGTCAGTGGTCACACCTTTAGAGAAAAAGACGCACAACGTTAATACAACAATCTGTTAATAACAAGTTATGTTGATTGGGTGCTTTGCTGTGGAATGATATTATCTATGGAAATTTTAGTTCATCCAAACATAATTCCCCCCCATCCCAACACCTTTTCTAAATGTTTATAGTTTTTTACAGACATCTACAGAAACATAAGGTCCAAACTGAAGTTTAACCCTTTGATGCTAGCAGGTTTTTGAGCCTGCAACATTTTGAACTCAAACCCTTTCATAAATATAGCGCCCAAGACCGAAGCACTGGCATAAGAAGAAAGCAGAACATGTTTTCTTGTTTTGAGATACAGGTAGTCCTCGACTTATGGCGATTTGATGTTACGTCACGCATCTCATTAAAATAAAATGAAAAATTGAAAAATCTTATTTTATGTGTTTAAATGTTCTTGATTTTATGTATTACTTTGTTGCAGCTGTGGTTGTTTTAAATGGCTTTATAATTAAACTATTATTATTATTATTATTATTTTGAAGCCGATTACGCAGTTTCCGGCAGTTTTCGGCAGTGTTCGGCAGTTTTCGGTTAGCTCTGGCTTCGACAGCCGGCTTTGGACGGACCGTGTGTCCGATGAGAGGTTGCTTCGCTCGGATACATGAGCTGGAAACGCTCGGTGAACTCTGTGGACATCTCAGGCCCGGAGCAGCAGCCGCCAATCGCTCCGCCGCATCCCACCACGCCGGCCGACACCACCAGCTCACCGCGGGATCCGGTGACCATCCCGCCGCTACTGTCCCTGCCATCAGCCGACGGGCGGGGGAGAGGCCTGCTGTGGTCGGGAGCTCGCCTGGCAGCCTCAGATGTTGGTGAGACCCGGAGCTAACATACTAATACAGTACGCGGACGAATGGCTTCACCAGCTCCCAGTAAGTTATTAACTCTATTTCCCTTCATTATGGCTTCAAATGTATGGAGCTAACATGCTAACAGGCCTTCCTGTAAACAGTTTGGACCGCGTGAAGCAGCAGGAAGCTGCAGAGCTCGGACGTGCAACGAGCTAACATGCTAACAGACGGAGACAGGCTTCACCAGCTCACAGTAAGAAATTAACTATTTTTTTCCTTCATTATGGCTCCAAATGTACTGTATAAGTTTTTGATAATTATGTAGAGTACTGTACTGTGTTAGGATAGGCGAAGTGCTTGGTAACTGTACAGTACCGTACATGTACGTGTATAAGTGGCGGCTAGGGTGTACTTCCGACTTACGGCGATTTTCGACATACGAACGGGCGTAGGAACAGAACTCGTTCGTAAGTCGGGGAGTCCCTGTATCTCTGTTTAAGAAAATACAATATTATCAACAGAATGACTAGAGACTGGAGTTTACACTGACACAAAAATGTCAAATATCAGGTGAGATATTTGGTTGCTTCTTGTTTCCTTCAGCACCTTATCACCACCTATTGACCCATTACTCAAACGCAGTGATGCTGCTGACTCAAAAACTGAATAAATACGTTTGTTTTTTGTTTGTGTTGTTTTTCACATGCAGACAAAAAATAAAATATTGAAACTTGAGGAAATGTTGTGCCTCGAATTAAAACATTTCAATCCAGGCTACAGAATCTTTATCTTGTCCAAATGTGGTCATTTTTTACTAGAAAGTCAAATATTGCACAAATGTCTGTTTCTTCCAACAATGTTTAGCTGCAGAATAGGTTTACCTATGAGTGAGTCCCCAATGACAAAAGGCTGGGAGGACACCATGCTCTGACTCCTGATGTCAGAAGGTACCACCACAGACTGACAAATGTAACCTCTGACCGCTTTTCCATTCTCTGTCACATTGTCCACACAGGAGGCTGGCATGTGTCTCTGTAAGGGGAACACGGTGAGGGGGGACTCGCACATGAAACATAATTTTACAAACAAAGGAACATCTTCAGGATCCCTTTCTCACCTCCGTCCCACACAGACCCAAATTAAAGTGATGAAAATACTGCAGGCCTTTGTTGGTGAAGCGAGGGCTGCTGCGGAAGCCGGTGACATTGGACAGGGGAGAGAAATCGTAGCTGAGCAGGACCCCTCCCTTCGTCTGAACGTCCACTTTACAGTCACTGAGACAAGTTGTGTAGGCCTGCAGGTCAAAGGTCAGAGTTTCGTCATTTCGGTATTGTCATCAAACTGCAACATGTCTTGTCTCTTCGTGCTAAAGCTGGTAGAGTTTTTTGGACTTTATCATAGAGTGTCCTAAGACAAATTGTGATAGATTCTTTTTTGAATACCATGATTACCCGAGTGTTTGTTCCGTTTTTCCATATCTGATTGTTGGTGGCGCGGTTTCATACTGCTGCGACTTTCCGTGCATGCGTCCCTCTTCGGATGGTGCGTGCGCTAATTGCAGAACTTTGTACCTCGGTGCACATTTGCCAAATAAAGATATATTCAATTCTATTCTATTTACATGCTCGTCAGTTTCTCTCTCCTGTGATGGAAGTAAGCCTGCTGTCTCACGGTGAGAAATCTTTACAAAAGCGAGCGTCTTTAAAACAGTTCGCCTTTTTCAGGATGGTAGGACTTTGTGTGATTCAGAGTATGAATGGTGACACGATATAAGATGTTTTTCAATCAGTTGCTCTCTTCTGCAGCGGGCGCCACAGTGCACAAACACACAAAAGATTTGGCAGTTGTTGTACGTCGAACCTCACTGACCTAAACAAGGAGAGGTCAGTGAACGAGGCCAGGCTGATTCTGGCAGATCCTGATCATCCGCTCCATGATGAGTTCAGGCTGCTTCCATCTGGACGCAGGTATCTGCTGCCTCACTTATCCCTGTAGTGATCAGGCTTTTCAGCGAACAATGATGATTTCATGTACTGTTTTAATGTCTTGTCTAGTATGGATGTTTTGTGTGACTACTGACTGTGAAACAAATTGCCCCTTGGGGATAATGAACCTGGGCTCGAATCTGCAGATTAAGAGACAGCAGCACTGACCACTGAGCTAACGGAGCAATCATTTAATATAAGATATATATATATAAGATTAAATTCCTAATTTAAAAATTGCTTCTCCATGTACTATGAAATGTATGTTGTGTTCTTAAATGCTGTCTATGTTTATTTGCAACAATCTAAGTATATCTTATCAAAAGGTTTCAAAACCACAAACTGGCAAAAACAACAAAGGTGAAACCTAAATGACCTAGAGTGTTTCTAACCCGATTATTTCAATGAGAGCTTTTTTTTGTTGTTGTTTTTTTTTTTGTAAAATTCAGCTTCTTACGTACTTTGTTTCTTTTTGTGTTGGGGCCACACTGGATGCAAGCAGACTTTCCAACTGGCTGACTGGCCCGGACGTAGGTGTTTGGAGGGCAGCTTTTACACACTCCTGTGGCTTCGACCATGTAGTGTCCTGGAGGGCAGGGAACGCAGGCGGAGTCGGCCTTAGCGGACGTCAGGGCGCAGCGGCGGCACTGCGAGGCCACACCTCCGACCACATTAGTGATGTGGATGGAGTAGATCTTTGCAGCATCAGCGCTGTATCTCCTCGTCTGACAGAGAGAGGGCAGGAAACAGAGTGCTCAGTGTCCACACAGCTCAAGATTGCCATCTAGAGTGCAGGGCTTATTCAAAGAGTCAAAATCACAATTGTACTTCAGAAACACCAGCAAAACAGTTGCTTTAATAACAGTTTAAATTTATTACGATGAGATTAAAAATAGACGACAGCTATATAACTATGTTTTGCCTTCTTGGATTTTTATAAACTACTTTGTGTCCAGAGTTGTTCTTATAAACCAGTTTAGTCAGAGTGTGAGAATCTTTATTGTCATTTGCACCGCATGTGGTACATGTGATAAAACGAGATTATGTACACAGGGTCCCAGTTACATCCAACAATAAAATGTAAGATAAGAACAGTAATAAAATCTAAGATATGAACCAAGAAAAACATCAACTTTAAAAAAAAACACTAAGCACCAACATCATAGAAAAACATCACTCCAAACAGCAGCACGAACATGAGTCTGCATGAGCAGATGGGCACGAATGAACACAGCAGCATGAAACAGATCAGCAGCAACATGTTGTAATATTTTGCAGTGATTATTCTGGTTATTTATTCATTAGTCTAACAGCCTCAGGGTAGAAGCTGTTCCTCAGTCTAGTGGTTCTACTGTGGTTTAAGTGGTTTAAGCATAAACATTAGGATTACAGTATCACTTAATGTAGTAATTATAATTATGTGGGATCCACAATATTATCGGCATGGTTTCGGTATTGGCTGATTTTAGCGATAAAGTTAAATATCGGACATCGGGCAATCCATCAAAATAACTCACCGATATAAAAGGCACTGTTTATACACACATGCGCGCGTGTGTGTGTGTGTGTGTAAGGCATAAAATTTAACATTTAACATATAAATTTGACATAAAACATAATCCAAGTTGAAGCATTACCTCATTTTCAACCCCCTTTTTTGGCATTTGCATTTGGTAGCAGGCCACATAGACAAAGACCATGCAGAATAATGTGGTATTTTAATTCCACAGCAGAGAAGGTTATGTAGTCTCTTTAAGTAGGTCTAGGTTATCATCCAAATAAGTTAACATATTGGTATAGGCATCGCGGATATCAGCCAAAAATCCTATATCATGCATCTCTAATAATTATTTAATGGCTACAATGGCTACAATTTTTTGCCTTCTTTGAAAACCTAATTTTCATCTCTCTACACAATTTTTAACGTCATTGCATCTTCCATTAAATTCGTTACATATGCACAAAAAAGGAGTCTTTTTCCATAAACTATGAATCAAAGTTTACTCTAATATAGTTTTACATTAAAAAGGGAGAAAAAGCTCCAAAATAAAATAAGATATTTTTCTCATATCTACCCACTCCAAAAAAATGTAATTTAGTTTTTAGAGTTTTTGTATAAGATTAAAAATTGATGATGTATGCCACAAAAAAATGCACTGAACATGAAAATAATTATTAGAATGATGAAGAAAAAACAATGTAAACCACACCATGTACCACTGACAACAAGTTTTGTCCTAAGTTACAGAAGAAGACAAGTAAAGCTGACTGAAATTGTTTTAAAGTGACAAATCATCTGTGGTGGTGAATGTGTGACGCTCCTCACCATGTTGTATTTCTCAGTCCGTTGAAACTGCCAGCTGAAGCTGACTGTGTAGTTGTTTTGGATCAGGTACGAGTACGACTGCTTCCTGTTGGTGGCCTTCCACTCCTCCACCACATCGCTAAACCAGCTATTATAACCCTGAAAAAAAATACTCTCACCTCAGTAATCTCTACCAAATCAAACTCACGATGAAGCTCTGCAACATACACATCTTATTTATGACCATAAAGTAAAAAATTAAAAATTCTCTTACCGCCATGAAATAAAACTTGCAGTCGGCTGAACACACAGTCTCAAAGACAAAGGTGATGCGGGAGAGTTCCCTCACGTCTGTATCTTTGACCGTGGACTCAGCCCTTAAGCAACCAAAAGACATTTTATTCAACTTTCATCTCAGATATACAGCCGTTACTTCTGGGGAGATAATGAACAAAAATTTTAATGTGTTCAGGAAAATCTTTACCTGTATCCAGGAACAGTGAGTGTGAGAGTCTGGTAGTCGGTATCCAGATCCCCCGGGGGTGTGTAGACATATTCTCCAGCCACTTCCCATGCTGTCATTACAATAATAATAATATTAATAAAGACAAGAGACACCTAATCCTTTTGAACATATTTTTGCATGTTGAAATGTGTTTTGTGGCTCTACTGTGTTTCTTTTTGGAGAAAGGCCAATCAGCTGAACTCTGCTGCCTGTTCCATCTCACCAGGTGGTCTCTCACCTGTGCGTCGGTCGTAGTTGCTGAACTCGTGATGGATAATGAAGCTCTTCATGTTGGACGGCATCGTGTTCCACCATTTGTACTCAAAGCCCAGCATCGGTTCGGTGCCAACAGGGCACGTAGCACAAACTGTGAGTAAAAAATGCCACACTGTTAGACTATACTGTGCAAACAAATGTTGTGTTACATGTGCAGACATTGTTAGGACATGTTGCTAGATGCTGTTGGTTTTATTATGTGACAATATTCATGCAAACACAGAAGAAACGTGCAAGAATTGTATAATTTCAAGACTCCAGCAAATGTAAATATTTCACTCATTTTAAATGTTTCCTTTTGTCTAAATCCATTCTAAAACAAAGTTAACACAGTACCAAACTATCTCCATTTCCTTCACAAGACCTGTGTGCAATATGATGATCAGGATATAAATGTGCTTGTTTAAAAAATAAAAATCTTATTTTCTTTAAAAATGCACACAATTGTGTCCAATGGCTTTTGTATAGCCTGGCCCTCGCCTTCCTGCACAGCTCCGCTAAATTCTCATTTTGCGAAGTGAAGGACAAGAGTCTGGTTTTAACCAGGCTAGCTTTTGTAGGTTTGCAGTTAAAATGACTTGAAGACGATTTTTTTAATCTATTGCAACAATGAATTTTTTTTTCTTTCAAATCATTTAATTTGAATTCTTCTGGTGCAAAACAACTTTTACATTGATTGTGTGAAAGTTGACTTAGTGTTCATGCTGTTACATGTTCTGTGGTTCTTCCATATTTTTATGTCAATCAAAGTATTTCAGTATACTTGGTGCTGTTCTGTGTCTTGTAAATTTTAGTATTTGAAACTTTTAGACTTTGAATTTTACTCTACTGCAGGGGTCACCAACCTTTTCGAAACTGAGAGCTACTTCGTGGGTACGGAGTCATACAAAGGGCACCAGTTTGATAAACTTTTCGGAAGTAACAAAGCATAAATTGAAAAAAATGTATAATAAACATATTTTTAAGAACATATTTTTAAGATAGACATTTTAAAATATATATAAATACAAAAAAAGAATAACAACTGAATACAATTTAAATGCAGCTTAGTAGTGAGTTGTGCTATTTTTAGAACAGGTCCAGGGGCACCTCAAATGGTCCTTGGGGGCACCCAGGTAACCCTAACCCTAACCCTGCTCTACTGTACAGCATTTACAAAAATTCACAAAGAAAAATATTTAGATATGTTAAAAATGCAGTTTTATCTTCCTCATCATATTTGTCCTGTAATTGTTTTCATATGTTCTTAAGCTTTCAGCTACTGTCTTGCTAATTTAGGCTTTTAGCTGTTTTCTTTTTTTTTTTTTTTTTTTTTGATATTTTAACTTTTCAAGTTCATGTTTCTTTATTGTCATTCACATCTCACGTGATACATGAGGTGGAACAAAACTATGCACTCGGGGTCCCAGTTACATCCAAAAATAGCAAAAACATAAAGTATAAAAAGAAACAGTATATAAGGATCTACTGTAAGATATACGCTAAATGACTACTTAACAATACGCTAAACAATGCGCTAAACAATACGCTAAAGTTTAGCGTATTGTTTAGAGGCTAAACAATACGCTAAAAGATCTAAGATAGACACTTTTAACTAATGAGTTGCTAATTGTAACTTTTGCTACATTTTTCCCAATTTTAGTTTTTAAATACTCTTTCGCAGATTTAAAATTTTTGCTATGGTTTTATTTGTTTTAAAATGTAGCTAATGTTTAGTTGAGATTACCTTTTAACTGCAATTTTAGCTCATTTTAGCTACTGTTTTACTGATTTTAGCTTCTGTTCTGCTTGTTTTACTGGTACTGTAATTCAGTTTCATTTTTCATCTAATTTCAGCAAATTCACTCATCTCTTGGCATCCACAGTTATCTACTTTGACATGATTTAATATGATATGTAGAGTCCCACAATTTAGAAAAAGCTTCATGTCTGTTTGTTTCTCAGTAAAATTTATCAGACACTGAGATTAACAGAGGAAAAGAGCAGTAATGATTCTGTACCTGTGCCGTTTGAGTAGGAATCGTTACTGCAGGGCTCACAGGCTGAGGTGCTGTTAGCAAAGAAGCCGGGGTTACAGGGCGGGCAGGACTGCTTCTCCCCTGAGGCTGGAAGCTTCACTGCCCCTTCGATGGTTTCACTGCAGATCTTAGGTTGGATCCACTTGTACATGAGCTGAGTCTGAGACACACGAGTTAGTCACTCCAACCCAATCAGATAATCTGAATCTTAATACTGTAGTTACAAACAGTGAGTGCAAGACTGTGAAAAAACTTTTTACTGGTCGTTTTTCTCTTTTAAACAGCTCTTTTTCTCAGTACTGTACCTTTCCCTCAGAGTCACAGGGCGTGTGGGTGTAAAAGTAGTCACTGTGTGTACATGCAGGCCTTGGTTCGCAGATCCCTGAACCGGGTGCTGGTGACGCAGAAAAACAAGAACAGATGTGAGGGAGAACACATTAAGATTTAGCGATAACCGCTTTGGTACTAAATGTCCTGCTTTGCACACTGACTGCCCTGTACATGTGTGCAGCTGCTACACTCAAACGTGACTGAAAACTTGCAAGGAAATGCGGGTGGGCATACCAGCGTATTTGTCTTTTTCACACTCGTGGCAAACAGTGGCACCCTTGTTGGAGTAGGTGTCAGCAGGACAGGGGGTGCAGCGGGGAGATCCTGGCTTTACGCTGTGAGTGCCGGGTTTACAGTGAAAACACTCAGATGTGTAGGACACCCCTGCAAGAAGCTCAACAATTAGCATTTAATGACTGGAGAAAAATGCTTTGTCTTCAAACATATACTGTAGTGTGAATGCTGAGGGGCTGAAAGGTGTTGCTGAAAAACCTGAAACTGAGAAGTTGGACCTAAAACTGGAGGTTATGCACCGTAACCAATGTTCCCTGAAGGAAGGGAACAAGGTGCAACAGATAGTATGGGAATTGCGCCCCCGCGCGGTTAACCTGAAGCATTACAATCACGCCTTTTAAGGCAAGTGAGCGTTCAGCGTCATCAGGGGGCCCCGCCCCGCTGGTATAGAGGACGCTGCACACCTCACGTTCGTCCTCTGCACGCACTTCACCGAGCTTGGGCATTGGAGGGGCCAACATGTGTTGCACCTTGTTTCCTTCCTTCAGGGAACATTGGTTATGGTGCATAACCTCCAGTTCTCTATCAGTCAGTTCACTGCGGTGCAACAGATGGAATGGGAACTTACAATCACGCCCTGGAAATGCATGCTTTTTGCGGACTTTAGCCTAAACAAACAGGCGTTAACACGTTCAATTCTCCTTTGTAGAGAGCACAGCCTGTGTGACGTCACGTGTTGTGACATCCAGGCTGTAGTGTTTTATAAACGTGTTAGGAGATGCCCAGTTAGCAGCTGCACAGATGTCTGCTACTGAAACACCCTGAAATAAGGCCCACGAAGTGGCTAGGCCTCGAGTTGAGCTGTGGCGGTTCTACACACGGGCCCGCATGGGCCTGTGCCCGTGTAAGATGGACCCTGGCCCGCCCTGTGGCCCGCCCTCCGAGCAGAAGCGGAACCAATGCTCATGGCACATACCGATACCAGCCTTGTTTACGTATCGATCCAACTCATGATACCATACCAACTTTATTTCTAAAGCACTTTATAAAACCGTAGGACCAAAGTGCTGTACACAAACATAAAATACAGTAAAAAATAAAATACAGTACAAAATTAAAAAGGTCAGATAAAAGACTAGCATTTAAAACAGTAAAAATTACACAGACAAAAAACAAAATCAAACATCTCGGATTGCGTCAAAAGCCAAAGAGAAGAGATGAGTTTTAAGAAGAGACTTAAAAACTACAATGGACGAGGCTCGTCTTATGTCACTCGGAAGGTCATTCCAGAGTTTAGGGGCAATCACTGAAAAAGCACGGTCACCTCTGAGCTTGAGTCTAGTTTTTGGAATCCTCAGAAGCTGCTGGTCAGCAGATCTGAGAGAACGGGGGGGAGTGTAAGTTTGTAGTAGCTCAGTCAAATACGAAGGAGATCGGCCGTTCAGAGCCTTAAAAGCGAACAAAAGTATCTTAAAATGAATCCTATAATACACTGGTAGCCAATGTAAAGAGGCCAAAACAGTGTTTTCGAAGGACGGAGCCAAGCGGCAGAAGATACAACAGGAAAAGAACAGGGCCCAAAATTGAGCCCTGTGGAACACCATATGAAAGAGCACGTTGGCTTCAAACTATGGGATGGATTTCCTGAACGGATGCATGTCTCATGAACCCAGAGTAACAAGACCCGCCTCACATTCAGGAAATCCAGTTCATAGTTTGCAGGCAGCTACAAGCGTGAGGACTGAGTGAGTACTTTGTTGGGTTTGTTTTGGCATCGTTTTGAAAGAGCGGGTCGTTTGTTTATGGATTGTTTACATGGAGCTGGACGCTTGTTTCTGTCGCAAGATCGGACAACACTGGTGAGTAGCAACTAGCAGCTAGCCGACTTTTCATCGTAACATGTGCGTTGTGTGGAAATACTTTACACACACCGCAAGACAACAACGTTCAATGTTTGCAGAGCTATATAAACACATCTGCGTCACATTAAACCGTGGTCAAGTTAGTTTTACGCCGGACATTCCATCGAGCTCAGGGCTTCAGCCAGCGGTGTGTTTTTCTTTTTCATCCCGGGTTGGGCGCTCTGATTACGGCAGCTGTTTCAGCTTCCGCCTGGGAGCTCCGTGGCTTCGCATCATATCATAATACAGCTACAATATAAAGCATGTAAAACACTAAAAACAGGAACATGTCTGTGTTGGTTTATGCCAAGAACTTAGCAGATGTAAAGCTATTTAATATTTTATTTAATTTATTTATTCATTCATTTAAAAGAGACAAAATAAAACATTCATCAAAAATAAAACATTGAATGAAAAGAGTGCAGAAAGAAGAAAAAAATCTTATATCACTCCATTATTTAAAAGAATAATTTGGAGAATAATTTGGAGCGACCAGAATCAGTGAGAGGGCCCCCTTGCGCACATGCTCCAGTGCCACCTAGATCAAAGCGACAGGTGGGAACGCGTAATAAAGCCTTGTTGCTGGCCAATCGTGCGCAAACACGTCCAGCCCCAGCGGTGCGTTCACGTCCAGTATGGAGTGAAACATAACACGGTGGGCGTTTTCCCTGGACGCGAAGAGATAGACGTCTGCTTTCCCGTACCGTGTCCAGATTGGGTCCACGATACGAGGTGCAGACGCCACTCTGAGGAGAGGAGCACACCTCTTGAGAGTGCGTCTGCCCCGTAGATCAGCTTCCCCGGCAGGTGTGTCGCTCTGAGTGACAGCACCCGTGAGCTGCACCATGTTAAAAGTTTCTGGGTCAGCAGCAGGAGGGTGCCCCCTTCTCTGTTGACATGCGCGATCACGCACGTGTTGTCTGATCTTATCAAAACATGTTGACGTGAGATCAGACCCCCCCTGTAGAAGTGTTTCAATGACAGGAACACAGCCATCAGCTCCAGCTGATTGATATGGAGCTTCGCCTCTTGCTGGGACTACACACCTCGTACGTGTTGGTTTCGGCAAAGACCCCCCCACCCAGACTTTGAGCCATCTGTTGTCACCAGGGCCCGAGACAACACTCTGCCCAGTTGAACACCCCTGCTGAGTGCTGAAGCGTCCCTCCATGGCTGCAAGGCTTCCAGGCAGTCTGAGTTGACTCTCATCCCACTCATTTGTTGCGGGGGGCGAGATGCTGCTGTGTGAAAAGCCAAACCTGAAAAGGGTGCATTTTTAATAAGCCCAAATGAATCGAAATGATTCCTGCTGCCATGAGACCCAAACGACGTTGACAATGTCTGAGTGTCACAGTTTTGTTTAGTTGGAACCGGGCCAAGCAGAGCTGGAGGTCTGATATTCGCTTTTCTGACAGTCTCGCTCTGTACAGAACAGAGTTCAGCTCCAATCTTAGGAAAACAATGTCCTGGGATGGTGACAAATGACTATTTTCTGAGTTTATCATAAAACCTAGGAATTGTAGGTGTGACATCACTCGAGCTGTGTGTATTCTTGCTTGCTCCTGGGAGCTCGCTAAGATCAAAAGGTCATCCAAATACTGTAGTCCAAAACTCTGATGCCCTGGCTCCTCATGGGAGCTAAGGCAGCTTCGAGACATTTCGTAAACACCCTCGGGGCTAACGAGAGGCCGAAAGATAGGGCTTGATATTCGTACGTGGCGTTCTCTAACGTGAAACGTAGACATTCTCTGTGGTTGGGCAGGATGCTTATATGGAAATATGCGTCCCACAAGTCCACACTGGAAAACCAGTCTCTTGGGCGTACAGAGTGAATCACCTGGCGCAGTGTCAACATTTTGAACTTGAACAATCTCAGTCGTCTGTTCAAACGTCTCAAATCCAGAATCGGCCACAGGCCTCCTCCTTTCTTCGGAACCACAAAGTATTTGCTGTAATAACCTTTGTTTTCCTCCTGAGGAGGAACAATTCTGACTGCTCCCTTCTGCAGGAGCGAACGTATTTCCCTTCTCAGTATCGGGGCGCAAGCTGGGCTCATTGTTGACATAACCACCCCAGAGAAGGGTGCTGGCCATCTGAAAAACTGTAGTCTGTAACCGTGGACTACAGTTCCCATGACCCATTGCCCATTTGGTGGACAGAGTCTTATTAGAAGGGGGCCGACCAACTGTGTGAGACGGCGCCCTTTAAAAAATGGTGGGGTTTCCCCTTTAATGCTGAGTCGTGACACAGAACATTTTGGGCATCGTGATACTTTATTGTTGAGTACAAACAATAATTTCTCTTTATTACACAAATATTTGAGTGTTTTTTGTGTGAAATTAAACATTCTGGACCAGTTAATTGGGGTTTCTTTAAGACAGATACTGGTGGCAAAAGTTCGGCTTTTCTTTTTCCCAATGGGTGAAAACGCCTGTAATGATGCAGGAGCAGCTCTGGATCAGGCTGACTTCTGCTTTCTCTCTTGTACAGCCAAAGAAGTTCTGGGCTGATCCGCCTGGCGTGGGACGAACCTGTGCTTTGACCAAGCCTGGCCTGCAGGAGGAGCGCATCCGTGCTGCTCTGATGCGGGTGTCGGCCGTTGCTCAACCTCGAGCGTTGGCCTCTTCTGAGCTGGGCGTCTGGGGAGAGAGTGGTGGTGCTGCTGCGAGCCTCTGTGGCTACTCGAGTCTCTGGCTTGCGAGAAATGTTTTCTGGGCATGCCTTCACGCAGGGTCTCCTCCTGCTTCCTCCTCTGATCACATCTGCTCTGGATCTTCTCCAGGGCACCGTCGAACAGGCCTGAGGGCTCTATGGCTTGGTGGAGGAAGGAGGAATGCTGGCTATCTGGAAGATCAGTCAGTGTGAGCCATAAGTGGCGGTGGGCGATCACCGTTTCAGCCATACACTTCCCTTGGGCGATGGCTGCTGTCCCGGTGAGGCAGAGGATGAAGTCTGTTGCTCTGCGTGCTTCCTCCAAGATCTCAGCCGTCTTTTTCTTTGAAGTGGTCTGCTGCAGCTTCTCAGCTTGATAAGCCTGCAGCATGGAGGCAGTGTTGAGGGCGTGAGCCGCGAGGCCTTGAGCGCGGTAGCTCTTTTCAAGTTGAAGAGCTGAAACACGGCATGGCTTGCTGGGCAGTGTAGGTTTCGAGACGTGCCGCCAAAGTCTCGTCCATCTGTGGGATGTGGGCCAAACCAGCTGACTCCATGCCCTCGATGTCCAGGAACTGGGAGAGTGGCAGAGATAAGGTTGCTCTCGGTTCTGACCATGAACGTGTTAGCTCAGTCAGGAAGTCAGGAAAGACAGGCATCCTGTGTCTCACAGCAGCCTGTTGCTTGGCAAAAAAGTAGTTTCCCGCTAACCTTGTTAACTGTTGTCGAGGTGGGGGTTCTGGACACGTTACTTTCAGTGCCTCTGCAGCTCTGCGGCACAGTTCAAACAAAGCAGGAGTAGACGTATCCGACTCCGCTTGTGCTGCCGCGGTTCCCTGGGAGAAGTCCTCGACCTCTCCCTCCTCTTCGTTGTCTGCCTCCTCGTCCGACAGGTCGCCAGAGGCTGTAAGTGACCGCTCGTCTGCATGCAGCATGTCCCTTGTGTCGAAGTCGGTCCTCATGTCCCCTTCGGGGTTGTTGAGGTCCATTCGCTCGCCCCAGCTTAACGCCCCGCTGTCCTCCATCTCGTCCGCCTCCAGCTCCACTATAGGCGTGAGGGCTTCTGAAAGGAGCGGGTCCCTTGCCGCGTTGGAGCTGAGCATGGCCGTGGCCACAAAGTCCACGCGCCTCCGTCGCACCGTCTCGCGCAGCTGGCTGCAGTGAGAGCACGACTCTAGGGATTCCAAAGCTGCCTTGGCGTGGACCATTCCCAGACATATGGGACAGGCATTGTGCGTGTCCGACGATAAAATAAAATAGCCACATGCGCTGGGGCAAGGCTGAGACCCAGGGGTTGTTGGTCTGCTGGCCTTGTTGGAGTTCTTCGATTTCCTTTTGCCTTTCTCAGGAGCCATGTTTGAGAAAAGGCGTCGAGTGAAGACCAGTTAGCGATAGCTAAACAGGTTCCAAGAATTTCCTCTCGCAGTGCTGTTCGTGAGCTAACCCGTTAGCTCCGTTAGCCAGCAGGCACGTGCCACAGTTAGCGTCCTGCTAAACTGTCCATCGAAACAGCAAAAAAGTAGACGTTAGCTCGATGCTAAAAACGTCGACGACACTTAGTTAGCGACCGCTAAACAAAGTGTTCGCAGAGAAGTCCTCAGTGATGCCCTTGGCAGGGAGCGTGCTCACCTCCGGTCGGGCGGTTCAGTCACTCGAGACGGTGTCCTGCGAAGTTCAGGTGTGAAACGAGGTGAAGTGCAATAAGAGGACAAACGTGAGGCGTGCAGCATCCTTTATACCAGGGGGGCTGGGCCCCCTGATGACGCTGAATGCTCACTTGCCTTAAAAGGCGTGATTGTAATGCTTCAGGTGAATCGCGTGGGGGCGCAATTCCCATACTATCTGTTGCACTGCAGTGAACTGACTGATAGGGAACTAGCTTAAAGTTAAAAGGAGAAAAAGCCTAGCTAAAACCTACAAGTATCCAAGCTAAAAGTATCCAAAGTTAGCTAGAAGATATAAGTAGCAAAAAGATCAGGGGTCTGCAACCTGCAGCTCTGGAGCCACATGTTGCTCTTTGGTCCCTCTACAGCAGCTCGTTCAAGCTTTGAACAAAACTAACATCAAACTGAATTTTATTGATTGTTATACAAACAACAACAAAGAACTAGTTTTAGCTGTTTTCCTGTCGTTTTGTTTGCAAATATGTGAATACAGGTAGTCCCCGACTTACGAGCAAGTTCCGTCCCTAGGGGGAGCTCGTATGTCAAAAATTCGTAAGTAGGATCACATAGTAAAAAAAATAATATATATTATTTTTTTTTTTTTTTTTTTTTTATAAATGAATACATGTACAGTACTGGACAGTCACCAAGCACTTAGCCTATCCTAACACAGTTTTTAAAGATGAAGGAATAAGTTGAATTGTCTCCCTTTCACATAAAGGGAGCAAGCTCCCTATGGAGCCTGCAGGGAGGAGGGAGACAATTCAACTGACTCCTTCATCTTTAAAAACTGTGTTAGGATAGGCTAAGTGCTTGGTGACTGTACAGTACTGTACATTTATCTATTTATTAAAAATATACAGTATATACAGTATTTTTATTTTTTATTGTTTTTTATTTATAAATAGATAAATGTACAGTACTGTACAGTCACCAAGCACTTAGCCTATCCTAACACAGTTTTTAAAGATGAAGGAGTCAGTTGAATTGTCTCCCTCCTCCCTGCAGGCTCCATAGGGAGCTTGCTCCCTTTATGTGAAAGGGAGACAATTCAACTTATTCCTTCATCTTTAAAAACTGTGTTAGGATAGGCTAAGTGCTTGGTGACTGTCCAGTACTGTACATGTATTCATTTATAAAAAAAAAAAAAAGTAAAAAAAAAAAAAAAATTTTTTTTTTTTTTTATGAGATGCATGCTCTTAAGTCCGGGACCTCGTAAGTCAGAGCGCTCGTAAGTCGGGGACTACCTGTA
>JBBPBX010016067.1:0-48630 GCA_038048925.1 Garcialebias charrua | reverse complement strand
TCCAATTGATTCCAGAGGGCAAAGGAGGCAGGCAAGTGGCTGGAGGGCACGGCACGAGGAACAGGATCCAGATCCAAAATCAGACGCGATGACTGTAGGCACATAAGAACAAGGTAAGTCTCTTTGCAATAAACACAAGACTGGCTAGAAGCACGATTTACCATAACAAGAATCAATGCTTCAGCGATGAGTAGTACTCGACTGCAGCCTTAAATAGGAGTGTAGCTCATCAGGTGGATGACCGTCAGCTGAGGGTGATTGGCGGCCATCTTGGAGCTGCAGAGAGTGCCACTCTTACAGTACCCCCCCCTCAAGGGTCGCCTCCTGGCGACCGGAAGCGCTTCTCAGGGTGAGCCTTGAAGAACGAGGTGATCAAACTAGGGTCCAAGATGAAAGAGCGTGGAATCCAAGAACGCTCCTCAGGACCATAGCCCTCCCAATCCACCAGGTACTGAAAACCCCTCCCCCGGCGACGGACATCCAGAATGGCGCGCACCGTGTACGCCGGATGGTTGTCGATGAGACGGGCCGGAGGAGGCAGGTCGGCAGGCGGGCACAGAGGACTCACAGAAACAGGCTTGAGCTGAGAAACATGGAACGTCGGGTGAACCCTCATGGAGTCAGGAAGCCGGAGACGCACCGCAGATGGGTTGATGATCTTGACCACCGGAAATGGCCCGATGAAACGAGGGGCCAGTTTTCTGGGGGTGTCCTTCAGGGTAATGTTCCTGGTGGAAAGCCAAACCCTTTGACCCACCGTATAAGAAGGAGCCGAAGAACGATGACGGTCTGCCATCTTCTTGTTCTGGTCAGCCGTGCGGAGAAGCGCCGCCTTCGCCTGACGCCAAACGCGTCGACAGCGGCGAAAATGGTGCTGCACAGAAGGCACCGAGATGTCCGTCTCCTGGCTGGGGAAGAGAGGAGGTAAGTAACCCAGGGAAGCCTCGAAAGGTGACATACCAGTGGCCGCAGATCTGTGGGCGTTGTGGGCATACTCCACCCAAACCAGATGTTGACTCCAGGCAGACGGGTTACATTCCACAAGACATCTCAGAGTGGACTCGAGTTCTTGATTACAACGTTCTGCCTGGCCGTTAGATTGTGGGTGATAGCCCGAGGTGAGGCTGGTGGATGCCCCTAAGGAGGAACAAAAACAGCGCCAAACCTGGGAGATGAATTGGGGACCTCTGTCCGACACCACGTCAGAGGGGATGCCGTGGATACGGAAAACGTGTTGTACCAACAGTCGAGCCGTCTCCATGGCGGAAGGCAACTTCGGTAGAGGGATGAAATGGGCAGCTTTGGAAAACCTGTCAATCACTGTAAAAATGGCTGTGTTACCGTCTGATGGGGGTAGACCAGTGACAAAATCCACGGCAATGTGCGACCAAGGACGGCTGGGTGTGGGCAGAGGCAGAAGAAGGCCCGCAGGGGGCTGAGTCCCAGATTTGTTCCTGGCACAGGTGGAACAAGCTGCAACAAACTCTTTGACATCGTGCGACAATGTAGGCCACCAGAAATGGGTCCTTGTTAGAGAGAGCATACGGGCAACCCCAGGATGACATGAGAGCTTATTTGTGTGTATCCACTCGAGTACCTTCGACCTCATGGATGAGGGGACGAAGAGCGTCCCAGGGGGACCAGTGCCTGGATCCGGTTCCAACAGGTGAGCCTGTCGAACCTCCTTAGCGATGGGCCAGGTGAGGGTACCCACGATGCAGACCGGGGGTATGATGCTTTCAGCAGTTTCGGGAGCGTCTGGAGGAGAGAACTGACGTGACAGGGCATCAGGCTTAATGTTTTTGGAACCTGGTCTGAAAGTCAAAGAATAATTAAAACGATTGAAGAAAAGTGACCAGCGTGCCTGTCTAGGGTTCAATCGTTTAGCGTCTCGGAGGTACGTAAGATTCTTGTGGTCAGTCCAAATGAGAAAAGGTACCTCCGTTCCCTCAAGCCAATGACGCCACTCCTCTAATGCCAACTTCACCGCAAGCAGTTCCCTGTTGCCCACGTCGTAGTTCCTCTCGGCTTGCGACAGTCGACGAGAGTAGAAGGCACAAGGGTGTACCTTATCGTCCGTGGGTGACCTCTGGGACAACACAGCGCCCACCCCGGTATCGGATGCATCCACCTCGAGGATGAACTGACGAGCCGGGTCTGGGTGGCAGAGGATGGGTGTGGAGGAGAAAAGGACTTTTAGCTTACCAAAAGCAGAGTTGGCTTCAGGAGTCCACCGAAATGCTCTGCTAGTGGAGGTGAGCTGAGAGAGGGGCGCTGCGATACGGCTGTAGTCCTTGATGAAGCGCCTGTAGAAATTAGCAAATCCTAGGAACCGTTGCAGTTGTTTCCTGGTCTCCGGAACCGGCCACTCCACCACTGCCTTAGTCTTTTCAGGGTCCGTCTTGTAGTGCCCTTTTCCAAAAATAAACCCCAAAAATGAGACAGAAGAGGCGTGAAAATCACATTTTTCACCTTTAACAAAGAGTTGGTTTTCATAAAGTCTCTGAAGTACCCTCTTGACTTGAGCAACATGTTCTTGCTCGTTCCTGGAATAGATGAGGATGTCGTCCAAATAAACAAACACAAAATCTCCAATAAAATCCCGCAACACATCGTTAATCAGTGCCTGAAAGACTGCGGGAGCATTGGTGAGGCCAAAAGGCATGACTAAATATTCGAAATGTCCCAGGGGTGTTTTGAAGGCTGTCTTCCACTCATCACCCTCTTTAATCCGAACCAGGTGATAAGCGTTACGAAGATCCAGTTTTGTGAATATGGTAGCGGGTTGTAATTGTTCTTGTACGGAGTTGATTAACGGTAGTGGATATTTGTTCTTTATGGTTATAAGGTTCAGACCTCGATAGTCGATGCAGGGACGTAGTGTCTTGTCCTTCTTAGTGACAAAAAAGAACCCTGCTCCCAGCGGGGATGTAGAAGGACGGATAATCCCAGAATCAAGGGATTCCTCAATGTAGGATCTCATGGAGTCACGTTCCGGACCTGACAAATTATAGAGACGGCTAACTGGTAAAGGAGCTCCCGGGAGAAGGTCAATGGGGCAGTCATACGGACGATGAGGTGGAAGAGAAAGAGCTTTACATTTACTGAATACCGGGGCCAGATCATGATATTCAGGAGGTATGCTAGAGAGATCTATATCTTCTGTACCTGGTGTGCTTATGGAAGGATTGGAGATGCCAGAGCGGAGACAGTGTTTTAAACATCGGTCACTCCATCTCTCAACCCTACCGAGTTCCCAATTGAAATGGGGATTGTGATCCCGTAACCAGGGGAAACCAAGAATTAACTGCGTGTTTGGGGAGTCAAATACAAAAAAACTAACCTCTTCATGATGATTTCCTGACGTTATTAAGTGTAGGTTAGTGGTTTTAAATCGAATCTGTGTTAGAGTCTCCCCAGTAACCCCAGCAATGGACACGGGGTCAATTTTAAGGACAGGAAGAGATAGGTCCCTGACCAAATCTTGGCTAATTAAATTTTGTTCTGCACCAGAATCAATAAGTGCAGAAACAGGGAATCGGTTCTGATTGTACTGAATAACTGTGGGTAATGTAAACCTATGAAGAGGAGTAAACAAGGAAGTACCCACCAGTATCTCCTGTTTTACTGGTGGGTATCTTCGTTTCCCCGCACAGGGCAAGTGGCAATAAAGTGCCCCTCTTCACCGCAATACATGCAAAGATTCAAGTTTCTACGCCTTTGTCTCTCAACAGGATTTAAACGTGTACTCCCAATTTGCATGGGTTCAGATTCAGGTGAGTTAGGTTGGGAGCCAGAAGATGGCACCAGAGCACTTCGTGGCTTGTATCTTTCGAATCTGCTGTTGCTGTGGTAACCCCCTGCAGATGACGTTGAATACCCGGAAGTAGAGACCCTCTGGGAGTTGTAGTCCCGTTCACGTCGTCGTTCCCGGAAACGTTCGTCAATTGAGATCGCTAGATTTATTAATGCGTCAAAATTAGGAGGCTCATCTCTTGCTGAGATCTGGTCTTTCACATAGTCGGATAAGGAGTTTAAAAAGGTACCTTGTAATGCCCTGTCGTTCCAGTCAGTTTGCGCCGCCAGGATACGGAACTCCAGGGCGTGTTCAGCAACAGGACGCCGGCCCTGACGTAACCCCAACATTCTCTTTTCCGCGTTGGGTTGCTGTAGCGGCCTGTCGAAAATCCTGCGAAACTCCTCTAAAAAATTCCTAAACGAGACAAAGTCCAAGTCGTGTTGATGAATGAACGAAGTCGCCCATTGGAGGGCGTTACCTTTCAGTTGGTGCATGAAGTAAGTGATCTTTTTTATGTCCGACGAGTAGAGTTGGGGAGCTCCTCTGAAAGCGAGTTCGCACTGAAGGAGAAAGCCCTCACATTGAGCTGGGTCTCCTGAAAAGAGTTCAGACGGTTTTACTACCAGTTGTTGTGAAAACAGAGGATCATTTTCAGAGCTGATGTTAGATCTTGAAGCTTGTGGAGACGCCGAGGCTGTGGGAGGAGAAGGAGTGAGTCTCTGATTAATAGCATGAACCATACCTCCAAGTTCCTGTAGGTTAGCTTGTGTTTTGAGCTGTTGGCTTAAAACTTGTTTCATCATTTCTTCCAATTGATTCATTCGCCCAGTTTGAGAAGAACTAGCTTGTTCGCTCCTGGTCTCGTTCTGGGTTTTGTTTGGCTGAAGCATTCTGTAATGGTTTCTAGGTAACCCAGTTTGTAACGAGACCCAGAACGACACAAGGCACGAGAGTACAAAAAGAACAGTGTTTATTATTTACAGTGGTTTAAAGTACAACGTGGTTCATCTGGAATCCCTGGAGGAGGAAGGAGGAAGCAGAACGTCAGAAGGAGTAGGCCAGGGGCAGTTGTGAATGTTGGTTTTCAAATGTTTGTTTGTTCTTACAGATGAGGAAGGGAGATGGGTTCCATGAACATCCAATAACTCCAATTGATTCCAGAGGGCAAAGGAGGCAGGCAAGTGGCTGGAGGGCACGGCACGAGGAACAGGATCCAGATCCAAAATCAGACGCGATGACTGTAGGCACATAAGAACAAGGTAAGTCTCTTTGCAATAAACACAAGACTGGCTAGAAGCACGATTTACCATAACAAGAATCAATGCTTCAGCGATGAGTAGTACTCGACTGCAGCCTTAAATAGGAGTGTAGCTCATCAGGTGGATGACCGTCAGCTGAGGGTGATTGGCGGCCATCTTGGAGCTGCAGAGAGTGCCACTCTTACAATCTTATGTTTGTCTTTTATTGGGGAAAGGTGCATTGTGGGTCTTTTCAGAACAACAACAACAGATCCTCCATCTGAGCTTGTCCTCGCCCGCACCAAACCGAAGCGTAGCTGATCGTATTGTTGGAGCTCGAACATAATAGATATCATGGCAAAAGAAAATAGTTAAGGGAACACTACCTCCACCACGTGTGAGAGAGTAGGACCCCGCCCACCGAAGGGCTACAGAAGTGAATGGAGACAGAGCTACATGTGAGCCGATCCGAATTGAACCAGACCGGACCAGGCTGATCCGCTCTGCGCCGAGCGAGTGGAAAAGGGGCATAAGTGGCACGGTGGTTCAGTTGGTAGAGCTGCCTCCTTTCATCTAGAAAGCTGCCAGTCCAAATCCCGTCCAGAGACCTTTCTGTGTGCAGTCTGCATGTTTTCTCCGTGCTGCATGTGTTTTCTCCAGTTACTCCAGTTTTCTCCCAAAGACCAAAAACCTGCATGTTAGACTGATGGTAACTCTAAATTGTGGGCGACCCCCGATCGGAAGGTTGGAGGTTCGAATCCCGCGTCCACCCACCATGTGTCGTTGTGTCCCTGGGCAAGACACTTAACCCCGAGTTGCTCCCGGTAGGACTGGATGGCGCCTTGCAAGGCAGGCTACCACTACCGGTGTATGAATGTCTGAATGAATGGGTGGATGGCTGGTATTGTAAAGCGCTTTGGGGCTCCTCACAGGGGGCTGGAAAGCGCTATATAAATAAGCTCCATTTACCATTTAAATTGTCTCTAGGTGAGAGAGACAGTGGAGGATTGTTTGTCTCATTTGTCTTGTTTGTCTCCAGGTGCCCCTGTGAAAGAATGAGACCTGTCCAATTGTCCCTGTGATGGACTGAGACCAGTCCATGTGTCCCTGTGAAAGAATGAGACCTGTCCAATTGTCCCTGTGATGGACTGAGACCAGTCCATGTGTCCCTGTGAAAGAATGAGACCTGTCCAATTGTCCCTGTGATGGACTGAAGATCTGTCCAGGTGTCCCTGTGATGGACTGAGACCAGTCCATGTGTCCCTGTGAAAGAATGAGACCTGTCCAATTGTCCCTGTGATGGACTGAGACCAGTCCATGTGTCCCTGTGAAAGAATGAGACCTGTCCAATTGTCCCTGTGATGGACTGAAGATCTGTCTAGGTGTCCCTGTGATGGACTGGAGATCTGTCCAGGGTGTCCCTTGCCTCTCACAAAGTGACTGCTGGACATAGACAGCAGTGTAAACATGATGGATCCTAAAGCAGGGACACTTTAATCCTGAAGAAAGACACTTTTTAACGAGTTAAAGGTCCATTTATCTTCAGTCAGGCCCCATGCCAAAATACTCTCATATTTCAACTAAAATGTCCTTTTCAATAAAAAATAAAATAAATAAAAAACACTTACTAAAATAAAGTGTCATTTGCATTTTCACATAAAAAAACTACTAAAGATTAAAAACAAATGTCAGGATGGATCTAAGAAAGTTAAGTTTGGTAAGTTGTTCCACAACCTGGGAGCAGCAAGAGAAAACGCTCTGTCACGTCTGAACTTCGGCCTAGTTTTGGGGACTGTCAGCAGCAGCTGATCAGCTGATCTTAGAGATCGGGGAGGGCAGGAGGGCTGAAGCAGCTCAGACAGATATGGTGGGGCAAGGTTGTTCAGGCATTTAAAAACAAATAGCAAAAGTTTAAAATGAATTCTGTAGTGCACAGGGAGCCAGTGAAGGGACGCCAGGATGGGAGTGATATGCTCACGCCTACGGGTCTGGGTTAAGAGGCGAGCAGCAGAGTTCTGCACGAGCTGCAGACGGAGAGAGAGGTCTGGCTGATGCCTACATACAGTGCATTACAGTAATCAAGACGAGATGTGATAAAAGCGTGGATTAATTTCTCCAAGTCAGGTCTTGATAAGATTGGTTTCACTTTTGCAATTTGTCGAAGCTGATAAAAACTTTTCTGAACAACACTGCTGATCTGTTTATCAAATTTAAAATCAGACTCAAACTTCACCCCCAGATTGGTGACAGAGTCCCTGAGATAACATGACAGTGAGCCAAGGTCTATGCTGGAAGAAGGACAGCAACTCGGTCTAAACATCATGACTTCAGTCTTGTTCTCGTTTAGACTAAGGAAGTTTAGAGAAAACCTGAACATCGTTAAGGCAGGGTGTAAGTTGCTGGAGTGTTTTGTTTTGTGCCAGGGCATGCACGTAGCCAGGGGGAGGGGGGGTCGAACGAACCACCCACTTTGCCTATGAAGTCCCGCCTACAACTCCTGCACAACACAAGTTCTGTGTTAAGAGAGGTGGAAAGAGAAGGTTTGGAGACGCCGCTAATGTCGAACCGGTTAACACCATAGACAATATGTCTGTGGTTAACACAAACTCCTTTTTCCCCCCTTTTTTAAAAATCCAATAAAAGCCAAACCTAAAATAAGTTTAAATATTGCCCACTTCGACGATTCGAGTTCAACCAAGTGAGGATCAAACCCGAGTCGAGAGAAAGTTTGGAGTGGCAACCCAATGCGCTTCCAGTGAACCACCGAGGCGTGTTGCTCTTTCCAGGTCCACTTTTTCTTTAAACGAACCACCCCTCATAAAATCCTGGCTATGCCCATGCAGGGGAAGATAGATCTGGCACTCATCAGCTTAGAAATGAAAAGAAATGCCATGTTTCCCTAAAAATGGAGCCGAGGGGGAGTAAATAAAGAGCAAATAAAAGAGGGCCAAGGATTGAGCCCTAGGGTACGCCATGTGGAAGAGGAGCAGTGGAAGACATAAAATTGTCAATTTTTACACAGATACTCCTATTGGTTAAATAGGACCTAAACCAATTGAGAGCGACACTGATGCCCACACAGTGCTCAAGATGAGAGATTAAAATCCTGTGGTCAACAGTGTCAAATGCAGCAGACAAATCTAAACAGCGGGTTTGGATGTTGTCAGTCCATACAATGGGCATTATCAACTGTTATCATCCCCATTTGTAGCGGCGAATAGGTCACAATCTACCTACTAGCATGTTTAACATAACGTTATCAGCGTTGTTATCGCTGTAAATAGGCAGCGTGTTTCCGTAAACCCGGAAGTGTCGCGTTTTTTTCAGCTTATGTAACTGTTTTCCTCAACCTAACCTTAAACCTGACCCAGAGGACCAACCCTAAACCTAACCCCTTTACCTTTGTGCCTAAACCAACCAAGACCCTAAACTTAACGCCAGAGGCTTTACTCTAAACTTTAACACGTAGCTAAAGACAGAGCCTGCTGTCATTGCTTGTAACGGTGACAACGTACCTTTAAACCTATAGTAGGTACAGTAGGGGCATTCTGACCGCTACGTATGGGGATGATAATAATTGATAAGGGCCATTTTATGTTTGATAACATCCAAAACGGGTGATCTAAAAGCACTAAAACAACACACTTTCTGGAATGCTTGAATGATTGGTGCTTCCAGGACTAGTGCGTGTAGGAATTGGTGTTTCCAGAATCAGTACTTTTAGGAATTGGTGCATTTTTTAAAATCTCTGTGGACTCTAGAAGTAACCATGAAAGTGGGAATAATCTTGGAGAAGCTGTGAGCTCGACTTTCGACGTAAGGAATCAATTCGGCTGTTTGGAGTTAGAGGAATTACACCAGCGAGACATTAAAAGGCAGAAACACCAATTCACGAGTTCTGCCTGACCCAAACTGTGGCCTTGACGGCGGACTTATCTCAACTCCTCCTGGCATGTTTAGAACAAAACAAAACAAGTAAACAAAACTAAGACGCTGTCTGTCTCCTCGCCCCTCCCTTCCCCAAGGTTGTGGACATGTGACGGAACCTCAACAAAGCTGATGATAAATAACATCTCTTATCTGGACAAGTGGGGGAGGGGGGGTCTGGACTATGCTATGACCTTCCCTTAAAATTCATTGTCTTCATTGGCCTCATGTATCACGTCTATTTATGTTGAGTTGCTGTGGTAGTTTTTTTTATGCATCAAATGGTGCCCTGTCTAGGACATGGTGTGAGAGATCTTTTTTTATATGTCTCTCCTCGTTGTTTTTTTCCCTCTTCTCATCTAAGCAAAAATATTCTGAACAAGAATAAGAAAAAAGCTGCACTTTCATAATAGCAGCTTCGTGCACTCCGCCCATCTTTCAGACAACTGTACGTACATGTTCTTGTTGGATCTCGGTGCAATGATAATAAAACTTATTCTGATCCTGATTCTGATTCCAGGATCGATGCTTGCAGGATTGGTGCTTCTAGAACATGCGTTTCCAGGACTGGTGCTTCTAGGATTAGCACTTGCAGGACTGTTTGTTGTAGGACAGATGCTTGCTGGACCGGTGCTTCCAGGACCAGTGCTTCTAGGACTGGTGCTTGCAAGATAAGGGCTTCCAGGACCGGTGCTTCAAAGACTGGAGCTTGCAAGACCAGTACTTGCAGGACTGGTGCTTGCAGGACTGATGCTTGCAGGACTGGTGCTTGCAGGACTGATGCTTGCAGGATTGGTACTTGCAGGACTGGTGCTTGCAGGATTGGTACTAGCAGGATTGGTACTTGCAGGACTGATGCTTGTTGCAGGATTGGTACTAGCAGGATTGGTACTTGCAGGACTGATGCTTGTTGCAGGATTGGTACTAGCAGGATTGGTACTTGCAGGACTGGTGCTTGCAGGATTGATGCTTGCAGGACTGGTGCTTGCAGGACTGATGCTTGCAGGACTGGTGCTTGCAGGACTGATGCTTGTTGCAGGATTGGTACTTGCAGGATTGGTACTTGCAGGACTGGTGCTTGCAGGATTGGTGCTTGCAGGACTGGTGCTTGCAGGACTGATGCTTGTTGCAGGATTGGTACTTGCAGGATTGGTACTTGCAGGACTGGTGCTTGCAGGATTGGTGCTTGCAGGACTGGTGCTTGCAGGACTGATGCTTGTTGCAGGATTGGTACTTGCAGGATTGGTACTTGCAGGACTGGTGCTTGCAGGATTGGTACTGGCAGGACTGGTGCTTGCAGGACTGGTGCTTGCAGGATTGGTACTTGCAGGACTGGTGCTTGCAGGACTGGTGCTTGCAGGATTGGTACTTGCAGGACTGGTACTTGCAGGATTGGTACTGGCAGGACTGGTGCTTGCAGGATTGGTACTTGCAGGACTGGTGCTTGCAGGATTGGTGCTTGCAGGATTGGTGCTTGCAGGACTGGTGCTTGCAGGACTGGTGCTTGCAGGACTGGTGCTTGCAGGACTGATGCTTGTTGCAGGATTGGTACTTGCATGATTGGTACTGGCAGGACTGGTGCTTGCAGGAGTGGTACTTGCAGGACTGGTGCTTGTTGCAGGATTAGTACTTGCAGGACTGGTGCTTGCAGGATTGGTGCTTGCAGGACTGGTGCTTGCAGGACTGATGCTTGTTGCAGGATTGGTACTTGCAGGACTGGTGCTTGCAGGATTGGTGCTTGCAGGATTGGTACTTGCAGGACTGGTGCTTATAGGATTGGTACTTGCAGGACTGGTGCTTGCAGGACTGGTGCTTGCAGGACTGGTGCTTGCAGGACTGGTGCTTGCAGGAGATGTACAAAGTAGAAGTTCTGTTGATGGTTTTTGCTCCATTTCTTTGCCCAGCCCTCAGCTCTGGTACTTTTTGCCACATCAATTGCTCCAGCTCTGGCATGCATTTATCAGCTTCTGGATTAGAATTTGTTTCCTTACAAACCATTGATCATTGGCCTATTACTAGGTAAATGACAGTTAATTACCCACTACATTAACCACCGAGACCCGGGGACCGACTGCCTGTGCCATCAGTCATCATGATGAATGTGGCGACTTCAGTAATGCGGCTGGCTGTTTTCTCATCTGTCTGATGAGCAGGAAAAACCCCAAGATGAGGGCATCAAGGAAAAATCCATGGGAAGCTGCATAATTACAAGCTCAGGGTTAATAACTGACAAGTGATTTGTTCAGTCTCAGTAAGGTAAAGTAGAAAAGGCATTTTTAATGTTTGTTTCATTGTCCTTTTGATAATCTACTACGACTGGAAGCTATTGGCTAAATTGACATGTAATTATTTATTAAGAAGCTTAATGGCACGGGGGAGGCAAGAAATAATACACACAATTATTGAGAGGAGTAAAACCTGGACCTGAGAGGAGGAACGCAGTCAGGCAGTGGTGTGAATGTTCAAAGTGCTGATGACAGCTCCTCGGTGGAGGAGGGTAGAGGGTGGCTGGTGTAATGAGATGGATTGATCTGAACCCCTCCCCCACCCCTTAACCCTCCGATGTGAGAGATTGTCCATGATTAAAGAACTTGTGGGTAAAATATATTTAATTATCCCAAAGCTTGACCTTGGAATTGCTGCTGGGATAAGATTTCCCTCAAGTGTTGTCCGTCGCCTGACTGCAGGTCCATCAACCATCTGGACTCTGGTGGTCCAATGATTCAGACTTTTTGAGAGACTGCAGGTCAAATCACTGAACTGGCAACTTCTGGCAGTGAAAATGCAAAAACAATTGATATTTTGGGCAAAAGATGAACTAATCGTACATCATCTCCTGTCATCCATGAAATGAGACGATTCTCTGCTACAAGCTCACCTGGTTCAGTACGTTCAGTTTCTGTGAAACTGATTCATTTGAGCTGTTTCTGTCAGCTGATGATGATCAGCTGTAGTGTTCATCCTGAACTGAACATTTAACACAAGGTTGTTTAAGAGGAACATGTTTTAGACCAGAGCTATTCAACCAAACTGCTCAGGGACCACAGTTTCTGAGAGCCAGCAGCTCAGGGCCGGACATCCAACAATTGGTCATTCTGTAAATAAACCAAGTACATTACAATCATCTGTTACCTTTTAAATGTGTTTATTTTAATGCATTGAATCATAAATGCAGAACCCAGAACAAAAAATATTTATATTATCATTACAGTTTTTTTTTTGGTGAAGTCATTGGTGGGCCGGATTGAAGTCACCCAAGGGCCGGAAATGGCCCCGCAAGCCGCCTGTTGAATAGCCCTGTTGTAGATGTTGGATGACCAGGCTGATGGAGGACTAACTACTAAGACATCTAACAAGGTTTAGTCAGGTCTTCTGGATGGATTCTTTTTGTTGAAATGTAACTGGGCCTTCCTGAAAGAAGAAACCCAAACAGGACTCCAGCAGCCATCAGGTGAAAAGAAGGAACCCAGACCCAGACCAGTGGTCATTCCAGATGTTGCAGGAGTTTCAGAGACATTGAGACGTTTATTTTCTAAACACAACGTCCCAGTGGCTTTTAAACCTCAAAATACATTACCAAAGACTGGTTCATCCCAAAGATCCAGTCCCCCGGCACAAACAGAGTAATATTGTGTATGCTGTTCAGTGTCAGGAGGGTGATCAGTCTTATATCGGGGAAACTAAACAGCCACTGGCCAAAAGGATGGACCAGCACAGAAGATCAACATCATCAGGTCAGGACTCTGCAGTCTACACTCATCTCCAGGTCAGAGGTCACTCTTTCAGGGATGAAGATGTTCACATCCTTGATAGAGAGGAACGATGGTTTGAGAGAGGAGTAAAGGAGGCCATCTTTGTGAAAAGAAACCGTCCATCATTAAACAGGGGTGGAGGCCTCCGGGTTCAACTGTCCCCCTCTTACAATGCTGTTATTGCTAGTATCACTCAGCCCTCTGTGAATAGCAAACAACCATCAGGGTGCTAACGATCCATCGTTAGGCTGATGGTCCTCCTTGATCATGTGAGCAGCTGGTTTCGGCTGTCATCAGCCAACTGGTTGATCCACTGTGAGAGGGTGCTATTTATAAGACTGAGCTGAATACAGCAGCTCAGACTGAGGAAGTCTTTCGGACGAAAGACGAAACGTTTCTACTTTTTTTTTGTTTGTTTTGTTTTGTTTTTTGAATGTCCAGAGGACCAGAATGAACTTTTTTAGATTTTTCTACCTGGATTATTGAGCAGCATCAGGATATTTAGAGCATCTCGTATAATTTGCACATTGATTGAATGAAATACTTTGTGTTAACTTAAAAACTTCCAGTTCTGACAAGCTGATGGACGCTGCTCCCTCCGGCTTCTCTGCAGTCTTTTATCATCAAACTGACCCGTTTTTTGAACAGGACTAAGGTTGGTCCACCTTCCAACCAAATTCGGTGTTCAGTGACTCAGAGAACCGGACGGGACCGTCCAAAAAATTATCTCATCCCAGGACCGGCCCCTCCCACCCCACCGGTCAGTCTGAGTGCATCCTGCCGGCCAGGTGACCCCTCGAGCTGGGGAGCCGTCCCTCAAAGCCCTGGTGGTTCCCCCCTCTCTCTGGACCCCAACTGAATTTCTCATCTGGACCAGTGGTTCTACCTGGTTCCGACAAGAATCACAGGGAGGTATTTTTGCTAACCTTATCGCTGCTTTCTGTTAGTCTGGTCTTGTGACGTCTTCATTCAGGGTGGGGGAAGTGTACCTGTGTACCAGAACCTGTGTCACAGGACCAGAACCAAACTGAGTTGGCTGTGGGGGACTTCATCTTCATTCAAGCTGGTCTCAGCCTCTGAGCGGCCCGTTACCTTTAAATGAAGGACTGTCCACCTCTGTGGGAATCGCTGTACCTGGAGGAAATGCTCTGTTTCCTTGAAGCGTCACCGGAACTGGACCAGAGTAGAACCGGGCCAGTTACGACCTCATCATCTCCGGAACGCTTCGCCGTTTTTCAGCTGGCGGTGGCCTCTCGTGCTCTGGAGCAGAACCGGGCCAGTGACATCTTCATCCTCGCCGGTCAGTCTTATCGTTTTTCACCGGGGTTGGCCTCTCATGTTGTGAGCTGTGGAGGAGCAGACGAGCAAGGTGACGTGCTGAGGAGCTGCGTTGTTTGGTGCTCGTGAGGAGTCTGGCCGGAGTTTGCATCAGACTTGCTGCAGGCTTCCATCCCAGCTCACCTGGATAATAATAATTTTATTCTGGATCACGCTGTTACTCCCTGCTGACCTGAAATGGGCTAGGATCAAGCTTTTCATTTCAGGAGGATTTTCTGGCAGCTCGCTCTATTTGCTGCAAATGATCTGTTTCTACCTGTTGATTCTGGACCCAGCTTCTGTTTCCCATGGCCGTATCCATTCATCTTCGCAGGGGGGCTGGAGCCCCCCTCAGCCCAAATCAAACTGCAGTTGGGCCACCTCGTCGGATTTATTTGCCCATCTAATTTGTGATGCTTTATGGTCTGAGACTTTTCTGCACCATTCATATCATTGTCATTATTTTCAGATCTCAGACTATCTGGAATCACTGAATCTTATCAACACATCTGGATCTGCCCATCACTGCAACTTTCACTGTTTTTGGGAACTGAATGATCGTGTCTTCATTAATGTTTCTCATGGTTCAATTAGAGCTTTGGGTTGTGACCGAAAGAACGAGATCTCGGATACAAGCGGCTGAAATGAGTTTTCTCCGCAGGGTGTCTGGACTCTCCCTTAGAGATAGGGTGAGAAGCTCAGTCATCCGGGAGGGACTCGGAGTAGAGCCGCTGCTTCTCCACATCGAGAGGAGCCAGTTGAGGTGGCTCGGGCATCTGGTTAGGATGCCTCCTGGACGCCTCCCTGGTGAGGTGTTCCGGGCATGTCCCACCGGGAGGAGACCCAGAGGAAGACCCAGGACACGCTGGAGGGACTATGTTTCTCGGCTGGCCTGGGAACGCCTTGGGATTCCCCCAGAGGAGCTGCTCCAAGTGGCTGGGGAGAGGGAAGTCTGGGCCTCCCTACTTAGGCTGCTACCCCCGCGACCCGACCCCGGATAAGTAGACAAAATGGATGGATGGATGGATGGATGGTTCAATTATGGGGGCTAATTGCCACACTATTAACTCCTGTAATTACACATCAGTGACAAAAAAAACTCAGAAAATGTCTAATAATAATGTTACACTGGTGCATGCTCAATAATCCAGGTAGAAACATCCAAAAAAGCTAACTTTTTTTTTTGAATGTCCAGAGGACCAGACTTAGCTTTTTTGGATAATACATAGTTCCCAGACACGCCCCCATACCGGCTTCCGCACCACATCTGAAGGCAGAGAAAGGCAAAATGGTGAACTAGCAGAGCAAATTATACGGACAAAAACACGAGCTACCACAGCTTCACCAAGGAACAAGAGCAAACTGGCAGTGGTCGAGTTAAATGAGTTTGAGAAAGAAATCATGGCAGACGAATCAGACAACTTGTCACAAAGTAGTTACTCCGATATCATTAATTATTTAATTACTACAAAGAGCGCACACCGGCTTCACAGCACACCGGCTTCACAGCTTTAAATCCAAAAAAGATGTGTAAACTGTCTCAATCAGATCTAACCAGCTAAAAAAAGGTTTAACTAAAATAACACACAGCCAACAAACAGTCCAGGCTGAACACGGACCAGAACCAGCACTTTGAGTGTTACCGTGTTGGAAGTTAGCATGTTGTTAGCATCTGGAGCGGAGGGTCCGTCGAGCTCATCGGACGGCGTGGATCCGTCGCGGCCGCGGGGGCACGTCCCATGGGACCGACGCGTCGCCCGCACGACTTGGCTCCCGTCCTCCTTCTCCCACTGGGACGGTCTCACCGCCGGTCCCGGTGGACCGTGAGGAGGCCGCGTTAGCGAGATGCTAAGCTAGCCACAGCATGCTGTCGCTAAATAATAAAAAATAAAAAAACAGCTCTAACACACAGACAGTTGTACTCTAACATTCTTCTGACATAGTTTCACAAAATGATTTATGTAGAATATTTTGTTTACCGGCCAAAAGCACGATGTCTTCTGAGCAGATCCAAGCAGAGATGGGGCGGTTGTGAGTTTCTCCGATGAAATAAATCCTTCACGTTTACTTTTTTTTTGATTAAGTGAAACCTGCGCGTTGCCCAAACGTCTACCCGACTGGAACACCCACTGACACAACACGAAGTAACCATTGCAATTAATTAGAAATTAACAAAAAAAACAACGTGAAAAATGGACATCCAGTAGAACGCGCTCCAACTGCTGCTTAGCCTACCTGTGGGAGGGTCAAACAGGACAAATCACAGATGTGACGTCACATGGGAACTATGTATAATGTTGTTACTGCTCTCAGGGATTCAGCCCATTCCTGGACCCCCACTAACTACAGTACACCAAATGACTTTAAAAACATGTCAGGTCTTCATTTCCTGCATGTAAATGCTTGTAGCCTTCTAAAAAAACTTGATACCTTGAAAAGTCTGGTCAGTTCTTCTGGGACAGACATAATCTTCATCACTGAAACTTGGTTAAACAAATCTGTTCTGAATAATGATCTGGTAATCAATGGATTTAATATCTATCACAGTGACCGTGGAAAAAGTGGGGGTGTCGTCGCTATTTATATCAAAGATTCTCAGGTTTCCAGTCTTGTGTCTGCTAAAACAATCCCAAACCAGCTTGAGGCCTTAGCTGGAAATATCACATTGAATGGAGGCCAGATCTTATTTGTAGTGGGTTGTTATCGTCCCCACTCAGCAACACCTGAGGCTCTGTCCTCCCTGACAGAATTCCTAGGAAATGTAAAATTCAAAGATATTCTTTTTGTCAGGAGATTTCAACATTGACTGGGATAAATCGACCCTCCTGTGTGATATATTCAAGGAATGTTGCCTATCACTTAATCTAACCCAACTTTTTGACTCTTCCACTAGACCAAACAAAAGCTGTCCTAAAAAACTTCCATCTTAGACCTGTTTCTAACAAATACGCTTCACAAATTCCCTGGTACAGGTGTATTTGCTGACATTTTGAGTGATCATTATGTAATTGCGGCTCTCAGATATACAAACTTGATTCCAAAAAAGTTAGGACACTAAACAAATTGTGAGTAAAAACTGAATGCAATGATGTGGAGGTGCTCTTCTTCTTTCTTCTTCTTCTTCTTTCGGCTTTTCCCTTTTCAGGGGTCGCCACAGCAAGTCATCCTCCTCCACCTCACTCTGTCCTCTGCATCCTCTGTCCTCACTCCAACTACCTTCATGTCCTCTCTAACTGCATCCATATATCTCCTCTTTGGTCTCCCTCTTTGTCTTTTTCCTGGCAGCTGCATTTCTAACATCCTTCTACCAATATACCCACTGTCCCTCCTCTGGACATGTCCAAACCATCTCAGTCTGGCCTCCCTAACTTTATCTCCCAGTTGTTCAACATGTGCTGTACCTCTGATGATCTCATTCCTGATCTTATCCATCCTTGTCACTCCTAAGGAGAACCTCAGCATCTTCATTTCTGCTACTTCCAGTTCTTTCTCCTGTCTTTTTGTCCATGTCTCTGTCTCCTGTCTTTTTGTCCATGTCTCTGTCTCCAGACCATACAACATAGCTGGTCTCACCACTGTCTTGTAAACTTTTCCTTTGACCTTTGCTGACACCTTTTTGTCACAAATCACTCCTGAAACTTTTCTCCATCCACTCCATCCTGCCTGGACTCTCTTCTTCACCTCTTTACCACATTCCCCATTTTCCTGGACAGTGGACCCCAAGTACTTGAAGTCCTGCACCTTTGTGACCTCTGCTCCTTGTAGCCTCACTGTTCCACTGGCCTCCCTCTCATTCACACACATGTACTCTGTCTTACTACGGCTGACTTTCATTCCTCTTCTTTCAAGTGCATACCTCCACCTCTCCAAGTTCTCTTCCACCTGTTCCCTGTTCTCACCACAGATCACAATGTCATCTGCAAACATCATAGTCCATGGGGATTCCTGCCTGACCTCATCTGTTAGTCGGTCCATCACCAGAGCAAACAAGAAGGGGCTCAGAGCCGATCCTTGATGCACTCCCACCTCCACCTTGAAGCTATCTATCACTCTCCTACAGCACATCTCACCACTGTCCTGCTGTCCTCATACATGTCCTCCTGTCCTCATACATGTCCTGCTGTCCTCATACATGTCCTGTACCAGTCTAACATACTTCTCTGCCACTCCAGATTTCCTCATGTAATACCACACCTCCTCTCTTGGCACCCTGTCATATGCTTTTTCTAAATCCACAAAGACACAATGGAGTTCTTTCTGACCCTCTCTGTACTTCTCTATCAACATCCTCAAAGAAAAGATGGCATCTGATGAGGAGGTACCAACATCTAATATTTTATTCAGAATACTGTAGAACATAAATCACAGATCAAAAGTTTAAACTGAGAGAATGTATCATTTTAAGGGAAAAATATGTTGTTTCAAAATTTCATGGTGTCAACAAATCCCAAAAAAGTTGGGACAAGTCCATTTTTACCACTGTGTGACATCCCCCCTTCTTCTTCCAACACTCAACAGAATCTGGGGACAGAGGAGACCAGTTTCTCAAGTTTAGAAATATAGGAATGCTCTACATTCATGTCTAATACAGGCCTCTAACTGTTCAATCGTCTTGGGCAGGGGTGGGCAATTATTTTTTCCATGGGGCCACATGAGAAATAGAAAATATTGTGGGAGGCCGGGCGAAATGACATAATTCAATACTGCATATTAATAGTATTTCTTTATTAAAAGCAGTAAATATCATTGTTTAGACAAACTGGTAAAAGTATTAGTTATGATTAATCAACAAAATAAAAAGCATGAGTGGACATTTTTGAGGGCTAATGTTGTCTTGTGACTTGACAACAATGCAATCATGCACATTGCGCATGTCTTGATTTACATATTGCATCATTTTGTATGTGAATTTAAAAAAGACATCAAAATTAAAGCAATGCAGTCCACAAATGAGGTAAAATTAGAAACTATTTTTTTGTTGTAACTCCCCTTACGGGGGCCGGTCAGAGTCAACCAAAGGGCCGCATGTGGCCCTGGGGCCTTACAATGCCCAGGTCTGGTCTTGGGCCTTCTCTGTTGCACCTTCCTCTTTATGATACACCAAATGTTCTCTATAGGTGAAAGATCTGGACTGCAGCTGGACATTTCATCATCATCATCATCAACTTTATTTGTAAAGCGCTTTAACACAGCCACAGCTGAAACAAAGCGCTGACCACCAAACTAATACACAGTGAACTAAAATTTCACTTTAAAATACAATAAAACGACAAGATAAACAGATAAAATCAATAAACATGAAGTAAAATCAAGTCTCAGTTGGGTTGAAGGCCAATGAGTATAGATGCGTTTTTAAACGTGTTTTAAAAATGGACAGTGAGGGAGCTTGTCGAATGTGTAAAGGCAGAGCATTCCATAACTCGGGGCCACCAACAGAGAAGGCCCTGTCTCCTCGAAGCTTCCTCTTACTCCGTGGAATGACCAGGAGCAGCTGGTCAGCAGACCTGAGTGACCGGGATGGAGTGTAATGGTGTAGAAGCTCTGCCAAATAAGGGGGGGCAAGGTTGTTTAAAACCTTAAAAACAAACAAGAGAATTTTAAAATGAACTCTAAAATACACGGGCAGCCAGTGGAGAGAAGCCAGGACAGGTGTGATGTGCTCTCTTTTACGTGTTCCGGTTAAAAGACGTGCAGCAGCATTTTGCACCAGCTGCAGACGTGCAAGTGAGGACTGGCTGACTCCAAGATAAAGAGAATTACAGTAATCCAGCCGTGATGAAATGAAGGCATGAATTACTGTTTCTAACTGTTGCCGTGAGAGAATAGATTTTACCTTTGCTATTTTTCTCAGGTGATAAAAACCAGATTTTACAGTGGCCCTTATTTGACTCTCGAGCTTAAAATCACTGTCCATCTTAAAACCAAGGTTTGTAATGGTAGATTTTACATAAATTGTCAGGGGGTCTAAATCAACTGGAGGGCTCGAACAAGCTCCACTAGGTCCAAAAACAAGTACCTCAGTCTTTTTTTCATTAAAATGCAGGAAGTTTAGGGCCATCCAAGCTTTAAGATCCTCGAGACACGATAAAAGAGGTTTAATGGACCAGGCATCAACCCGCTTCAAAGGCACATAGATTTGGCAATCATCAGCGTAGCAGTGAAATGATATGCCGTACCGGATATGATCAGTACCGGATCCTTCTCCTACGTAGCCATGATGTTGTGATTGCTGCAGAATGTGGTCTGGCATTATCTTGTTGAAAAATGCAGGGTCTTCCTTGAAAGAGATGACGTCTAGATGGAGCATATGTTGTTCTAGAACCTGAACTAATGTAAAGGGAGCGTACACGGCGAAGACACGCCCACCGCTCGGAGCTTCCGACCACGACTCTCTGATTCTGGCCCCAAGAGAACTCCCCCCACTCAGGCGCTCAAAGCCGGAACAAAGAGAAATAACAATCTGGCCTCAAGATAGTTCCCCCATGTTGAGAGACTGTTTTGAGAGGACAAACTGGTCTGTTTTCAGAGAAGCAGCCACTGATGGAAGTTCAGTGGACATGGAACTGTACGCTTCCTCAGTCCTGGGTTACATCAGTACATGCTCTGAAAATGTATCCATAAAAAAATATGTGAAATCCTACCCGAACCGGAAACCCTGGTTAAATAAAGAAGTTCACGCCTTGCTAGCAGCCAGAGACACTGCATTCAAGTCAGGAGATAAAGTGGAGCTGAGAAAGAGCAGGAATGAACTGAAGGATGGCATTAAGAAGGCCAAGGCCACGTATGCACAGAGGATCGAGGGACAGTTCACCTCACAAGACCCACGGAGCATGTGGAAGGGTATTAAATGCATAACAGATTACAAAGGCAAAAACAAACAATGCCCCAGGGACCCATCTCTGCCTGATGCCCTCAATAAGTTTTATGCACGTTTTGATGATCCAAACAGACCAGCTAGCACCAGACTCACCTCATCACCAGATGAAGAGCATCTCAGGGTGTCCGCAGCAGAAGTGAGAGGCAGTCTCAGAAAGATTAATCCTCATAAAGCAACCGGACCAGACAACATCCCAGGGAAAGTTCTGAAGGAATGTGCGGACCAGCTCTGTGAGGTGCTGGCTGACATCTTCACCACCTCACTTGCACTGGAGTCAGTTCCCACCTGCCTGAAGACCGCGACCATCATCCCAGTCCCAAAGAGCTCCACAGTGACTGGTCTGAATGACTATAGACCGGTGGCCCTCACCCCGATAGTCGCTAAATGTTTTGAGAAACTGGTCATGTCCCACATCAAGGCAACCGTCAACATCAATGAGGACCCTCATCAATACGCATACCGTGAGAACCGATCAACAGAGGACGCCATTTCTTCCGTGGTCCACACTGCTCTCACCCACCTGGATCAGAAAGACTCATACGTGCGTCTGCTCTTTGTGGACTTCACATCTGCCTTCAACACCATGATCCCCCAAACTCTGATAGACAAACTATCTACACTTGGACTAAGCCCCTCTATTTGTAACTGGGTACTAGACTTCTTAACAGACAGACCACAGTCCGTGAAGATCCACAACTTCTCCTCCTCCACCATAACCCTCAGCACTGGCTCTCCTCAGGGATGTGTGCTGAGCCCCCTTCTGTTCACTCTGCTCACATATGATTGTACAGCCACACTTCCAGGCTGTCATATTGTTAAGTTTGCAGATGATACAGCGGTGGTGGGATGCATCACAAACAATGATGAGTCCAGCTACAGACAGGAGGTGGAACACCTGGAGAGCTGGTGCAAAGAGAATAATCTTCACATGAATGTGAAGAAGACAAAGGAGATGATTGTGGACTTCAGAAGGAACAAACACACCCACGCCCCACTGAAAATAGGTGGGTCTGCAGTGGAAGTGGTCTCCAGCTACAAATACTTGGGTGTACACATGAATGATAACCTCAGCTGGAGCAACAACACCACCAGCCTGATCAAGAAAGGTCATCAGAGACTCTACTTCCTCAGACGGCTGAGACGAGCTGGTCTGAGCAGCCCAGTTCTCACCTCCTTCTACAGGTGTGCAGTGGAGAGCATCCTGTGCTCCAGCATCAACGTGTGGCATGGAGGCTGCACAGTTGAAGAGAGGAAAGCTCTGCAGAGAGTGGTGAAGGCTGCACAGAAGTCTGTTGGAGTCAGTCTCCCCACCATCACAGACATTTACACCTCCAGATGCAGGAAAAGAGCCACCTGCATCATGAAAGACCTCACTCATCCAGCACACTCACTCTTTGCCCCACTCCCCTCAGGACGGAGGTTGAGGAGCATCAAGTGTAGAACCACTAGACTGAGGAACAGCTTCTACCCTGAGGCTGTTAGACTCATGAATAAATAAAAATAAAATAAAAAATAAACACTGCAAAATATCACATCATACTGATGCTGATCTGTTTTCTTGTTGCTGTGTTCATCTGTGTTCATCTGTGACCATCTGCTCATACAAACTCATGTTCGTGCTGCTGTTTATTCCCACTATATTAGGCTTAGTGTATTACTAGTTGATGTTTTTCTTAGTTAATTCTAGATGTTATTACTGTTTTTCTCTTTCATTTGTTGTTGGATGTAACTGGGACCTCGTGTACATAATCTCGTTTTCATCACATGTACCACATGCGGTGCAAATGACAATAAAGACTCTCTGACTCTGACTCTGACTCTGAACATAGTTCTCTGCATTAATGGTGCCTTTCCAGACATGCAAGCTGCCCATGCCACAAGCGCTCATGCAACCCCATACCATCAGTGATGCAGGCTTCTGAACGGAGCGTTGATAACAACTTGGGCTATCCTTGTCCTCTCTGGTCCGGATGACATGGCGTCCCAGTGTTCCATAAAGAACTTCAAATCGTGACTCATCTGACACAGAACAGTCTTCCATTTTGACACACTCCATTTTAAATGACCCCTGGCCCAGTGCAAACGTCTGAGCTTGTGGAGCTTGCTTAGAAATGGCTTCCTCTTTGCACTGTAGAGTTTCAGCTGCAACGGTGGATTGTGTTCACTGACAATGCTTTCTGGAAGTATTCCTGAGCCCATTCTGTTATTTCCTTGACAGTGGCATTCCTGTTTGAGGTGCAGTGACGTTTAAGGGCCCGGAGATCACGAGCATCCAGTAGAGTTTTACGGCCTTGACCCTTACGCACAGCGATTGTTCCAGATTCTCTGAATCTTTTGATGATGTTATGCACGGTTGATGATGATAACTTAAAAGTCTTTGCTATTTTACGCTGGGTAACACCATTCTGGTATTGCTGCACTATCTTTCTGCGCAACAATGGTGGAATTGGTGATCCTCTTACCATCTTGGCTTCTGAGAGACACTGACACTCTGAGAAGCTCTTTTTATACCAATCATGTTGTCAATTGACCTAATTAGTGTTAATTGGTCTTCCAGCTGTTTGTTATATGCTCAATTTCCTTTTTCCAGCCACTTATTGCTACTTGTCCCAACTTTTTTGGGATTTGTTGACACTGAAATTTTGAATCAACATATTTTTCCTTTAAAATGTTACATTTACTCAGATTAAACTTTTGATCTGTCATCTATGTTCTATTACGAATAAAATATTGACATTTGCCATCTCCACATCATTGAATTCAGTTTTTATTCACAATTTGTTTAGTGTCCCAACTTTTTTGGAATCCAGTTTGTATTAAACTTCCACTTTCTAAGCCCAGATTAATTAAAAAAAGGGATTTGAAACGTTTTTATGAACAGTCATTCCTCTGGGATCTTTCTCACATTGACTGGCAAAGTATTCTATTAAAAGACGACATGAACACCGCTTGGAACTATTTTCATAATAGATTAATTTTCTTTGTAAACAAACACGCTCCTTTCCGGCCAGTTCAGGATAAAGAGCCGTGACAGCCCCTGGTTTACTCCTGAACTAGCTGATCTCCTGCACTGGAGAGATCATCTTTGGGCCGCAGCAAGAAAATCACACTCAGACACTGATTGGTTGAAATTTTCGGCAGCTAAGGAATAAATGCACAACTGCCATTAAAGCTGCAAAACGTAACTACTTCTTATCTCAGACCTCCAAAAATCTAAACGATCCTAAAAAATTCTGGAAAACCATTAAATCTCTCTCAGGCACCCCCCAATCATCTGACCTCCCATCACAATTTCTTGTTGACTCTGTTCCTGTGTCAAATAAGCACGAGATCCTGAACTGTTTCAATAAACATTTTGTTGCTTCTAGTTCATTATTTGACACAGTTACAAACGGAAAATCAGCCACTTTATCTAATAATCAAACTTCTACAAATCAAATCCCTCCTACAAGTCAACCATCTGTTAATCACACCTTCTCTTTTTCTCCGTTCTCAGTCAGTGAGGTAAATAAACTGTTAAATGATCTTGATCCTAAAAAATCTGCAGGTCCAGATGAACTTCCACCTTATTTCTTAAGGCTGGCTGCTCATATCATCACAGTCCCTGTGACCCACATCTTTAATCTGTCCATAAGCCAAAACACCATTCCGGATGCTTGGAAAACAGCCTTTGTTCTTCCTTTGCTGAAGGGAGGTGACCCCACCTCACTGAACAATTATCGACCAATCTCTAAACTCTGCATCTTAGCCAAGGTTCTAGAAAAACTGATAAACTCTCAGATCAAAAATTATCTGGACTCATTTAACATCTTACCTCTTCATCAATCTGGTTTCAGGAAAAAACACAGCACAACAACTGCTTCTCTGAAGGTTCTGAATGATGTTGTTGAAGCATTGGATGCTAAGGACTATTGTGCTGCACTTTTCTTAGACCTGTCTAAAGCTTTTGACACTGTGGATCATAACATCCTGTGTCATAAGCTCTCAGAAATCGGTTTCTCTGATCACACCATCGGTTGGTTTTCTAACTATCTTTCCAATCGGAGGCAATGTGTTCAACATAACGGTACTTCTTCCAGTTATTTAACAGTTAAAAATGGTGTACCACAAGGCTCAGTTTTAGGACCAACCCTCTTTACAATCTACATAGCTAATGTAGGTCAGAGCATCCCTGATGCATCCTTACATTTCTATGCTGATGACACAGTTGTTTATTGTCGAGCTAAAACAGCTAAGGTTTTCCAGCTTTTGCAATCTGCTTTTGACATCATCCAGTCAGATTTGTTCCGTCTCAAACTTGTCCTAAATGCTGATAAAACAAAAGGGATGTTTTTTTCAATAGGAAGTCGGTTCCAGCAGATCCTCCTCTGATTTTATCTTCAAATGGTGTCCCTATTGAGTTTGTTGATTCCTATAAATATCTGGGTATCCTGATCGATTCACATCTCTCTTTTAAACTCCACGTGGAAAACCTAGTGAAGAAACTGAAAGTTAAACTGGGTTTCTTTTTCAGAAACAGATCATGTCTATCACTGAATGTTAGGAAACGCCTTGTGTCTGTGACTTTCCTTCCCTCCATTGATTACGGTGACATTCTCTACATGAATGCTCCTACAAGCACCCTGCAGATGTTGGATGTTGTCTATCATGGTGCATCCTGCAGATGTTGGATGTTGTCTATCATGGTGCATCCTGCAGATGTTGGATGTTGTCTATCATGGTGCACCCTGCAGATGTTGGATGTTGTCTATCATGGTGCATCCTGCAGATGTTGGATGTTGTCTATCATGGTGCATCCTGCAGATGTTGGATGTTGTCTATCATGGTGCATCCTGCAGATGTTGGATGTTGTCTATCATGGTGCACTAAGATTCATAACTGGTTGTGATTATCGTACCCACCACTGCACCCTGTATTCACTGGTTAACTGGACATCATTAACTTCACACAGACTCTTCCACTGGTACATTTTCATCTTTAAATCACTTCTTGGTCTGCTGCCCTCATACATCTCCTCCTACATGTCTCTGTGTGAGTGCAGCTACAGCGTGCGCTCTCAGGACATGATTACCTGCAGTGTTCCGTCAGTGAGGACTGAACTTGGAAAAAGGGCCTTCTCCTACTCTGCTCCTGTTTCCTGGAATATCTTACAAAAAGATCTGAAGATCTCGACCTTGACCTCTCTAAATGGTTTTCAGAATCTGTTGTTCCTGGCAAAAACCAATGCAGATTTGTTCCTGTTTTTAGTTTTCTACATTTGCCTTATAATCTGTCTGTTTTGCTATTTTGACATATTTTTTTTAATTTGTTTTTAAAAAATCTGTATGCCTCTCTTGTCTATTGTTGTCCACTGTTGTCATCATTCTTTGTTTGTAGCCAGGTCTCTCTTGTAAATGAGTCCTTGAGGCTCAATGTGTTTAACTTGCCTAAATAAAGGTTGAATGAATGAAAAAAAAAGTTTTCATCCTGTGATGGACCTTTTACAACAATGATACTCTGAGTATCGCTCCATTTGTTACTGTTATATTACTGTTTTTGTTTTACTGTTTTTCTTTTACATTTTATTGTTGGATGTAACTGGGACCCTGTGAACATAATTTTGTTCACACCACATGTACCACATGCGGCCTGCTAACCAGGCTTCTGCAAGCACAGGAACAGAGCCAATGAGCAATAATTAGCATATGTGTTGGTTGAACACTGAAACCAAACGAAGCCTGGAGGCTGGAAGGAGCGTCTGCAGCTCGCTGTGCCTTATCACGCTCCCACACGCCGCACAGTGGAGGTGGCAGCCAAGTCTGAGAGGGGGCTGCAGCACCCGGGTGTTGGAGGTGAGGCTGCATGTGGTGTGCACAAACACACACGCTCACGAGCAAAGGGAAAAAGGGCCATAAGACAGTGAGTGACACTGTTGCTGCTGTTTGATGCAGATAGAGAAGACTTTCAGTCAGGAACTTTAAGATCCTCCTCTACGTTCTCAGTCCACCAGACACCAGTCATTCATGTAAAATTGTCCGTTTGTATCAGCTTGTGTTGAGAAAGGATGGAGTTGGAGACGTTTTGGTTCAAACTTGTGATGCTGGTATTTTTTTTTACATTTAGTTTAAATAAAAAAAACACTAAGGGTGCATTCACAGCAGCCCTGTTTAGTCCACTTTAATCAAACTTTAGTCCGTTTGTCTAGAAAGTCCGGTTCATTTTGGGGAGGTGTGAATGTGCAATCAAACTCTGATGTGAACTGTGGTCCACCTAAAAACCTAGGTCTCGGTCCAGTTGAAGTGAACTCTGGTGCAGTTTGAATGCAGTGTGAATGCAAATGGACCAGAGACCGCTCCAAAAGCAGGAAATGGCCTACAGCGCAGGGCATTCTGGGTAAATGTAACCAAAACAAACAGACATTTCTCTTATCTCATGCGGAGCCGTCTGCCATCTTGTGTGACAAACAACATTGTCCTTGGTCTTCTGTCTCATCTTCCTCTTGTGATGAGTCCATTATTACACTTTATTATTACACTTTCACATTACACTTTTTATTATTTCATTTTATGCTTATGTTTATTAAATGTTTAGTGCTTTAGTGTTGGTGTAACCTTTCATACTACTACAGTACTATGCAAAAACTCAGGACAGTATTACACTTTTATTATTTCATTTTATGCTTATGTTTATTAAATGTTTAGTGTTTTAGTGTTGGTGTAATTTTCATACTTTTATACTACTATGCAAAAACTCAGGACAGTATTACACTTTTATTATTTCATTTTATGCTTATGTTTATTAAATGTTTCAGTGTTTTAGTGTTTAAATGGTTACTGTTGCACCGAGGGACTGAGAGAAACACAATTTCAATCCTGTGTATGTCCTGTACATATTGCAGTTCTGACAATAAAGTTGACTTTGACTTTGATTCAAAAATGACCAAACAGGAATCTTAAGACTGCTAAAATTTGATGCCACTCCATTTTTGTTTTTAATTCCAGTAATAGAATAAGAAGTTTCTTCTTCAGAGGTTTTTGAGTCATTCTATTCAATAGTTCTTGGTGCAGCACCACCACAGGTGAAGCGGGGAACAGGTCGGCTCGACTGACTCAGTGCAGTGTGAATGTGAACCACCAGCTGAAAATGGAAACAATGTTCTGAATATTGGTCCCCAATCAAACCGAGTCTACCGGACTGTCAGCTGTGAAAACAACCTAAAATAACTTGAAATGTTAAGAAATAATATGGTAATAATAGGGCTCTGACACTTGTCCACAGTAGGTCTGGGTCATATCAGATCGTTGACGATAATACTGGTAAAAAAAAAAGCTTGCCCGGGAAAATAAATATCATGATATGCTATTTTCATGATGTAATTACATCAGTGTTTGCCCCGCCCCGTTAACAGAATCGAGTGCGCCAAATTTCTTTCGATATTTCAATAGGATTAAAGCGTTTCACTGACGCTTTTCTTTTTCTGTTCGGGTTGAAGCGGCTGCTTCAGTTTCAACCCTGACAGAAAAAGCTGTGATACAACTACGTAAGTGCGTGGTGACGTAGAAGTTACACAGATGCAGAGCTCGAGTCCAGAAGGCGTTAGCGGTAGCAGGCTAAGCTACGCTAACCTCCAACGCGCGTTAAGTTTTCGCTTCAGAACATTTGCCCATGACTGTGAATGTGACTGAACAATGTTTCACAAGTGAAGAGAAAGAAATGACATCACTGATAAGAGAGGAAAGACTAATTTGCCGGTGTGGAAGTTGTTCAGCTTTCTGAGATCTGTTAAACTGCAGGTTTCTTCTGCAGCAAGTTCTCTTTATGCTGCAAAACATGACAGAGAATCGTTCTAACTAGCGGTGGGAACATCTAACTTGTTTCATATGAAGAGTTTCCACTTGATATAATATGATGAGAGTCAGAAGATGAAGCACAATAAAGTTTGAGCCAACGTGTCCCTGAAACTACGACGTACTGAAACAAACAGTCCCAGCGCTGCATTTTTTTTAAAATTCGTTCATTCAAAATAAACCAAATTCATCAGAAAGAAGAAAAAAATTCTTATATCTGCCCCTTATTTAAAAATACAAAATAGCTACAACCTTCAGTTGAACAATCTCCAAACTGAAAACAAAAAAACTTCACGTATCCTTCACCTGCACTATACTTTCACAACATCTTTAATTTAGTCATCTTTTAAAACATATAAATAGTTGTATAAATGTTTATGGTGATATCAAGTCAACTCCACAATTCCTGTTCCCTTTATATTTTTCGCTTCTTTTGAAGGTCCAAGGCTGGAAAATGTATGGATGGTTAAAAAACTTTAGATTATTCAATTCTGTAGCGTGAAGCTGAAAGAGCAATGATGTTTGCCTCTGTTTGTGGCGTAAATCTCTGATAAAACACAGGAAATTAATCACTGGATGCACGTTTACCAAATGATTACATGGTCGTGTCAGCCCCAACCACAGATAGATTTATTCAGCCAACACATAAATGGCCGACTCGGCCAGTGTGTGACAGATATTAAACTAGAATGTGACATGGTAGTTGCTGAGCATCAACCCAAACACATATTCTGACCCTGGTGGTGACCCTGATCTGGATTAAATACAGATAAACCAACAGAACAGACAAATAAATCCTGATTTGGCTCTGCGTTGAACATCATTTGTTCTACTTTGAGCACTTTGAGATTTTCATTAATGAAAAGTGCGTTATAAATTGAATTCATTATTATTATCATTATTATTATTATCACATTTCAAACTAAATATAAGACTTTTGCTCTTCATCACAGTTTTCCTGAGAAAGATGAGAAATTGGCCACACTCTGACCCAAAGCTAACCCTAATCTGCAAATCCTCAAGGATAATTTCCAGTGATGAAAAAGGTTAGGAAGCCATTAATATATGCATGGAAATGACCCCTAGCACATCTAATAAAGGCCATGCAGGAACGGTTAAATAACCTTTAAACTGCTCTTCAATTTAATTAAAACCTCAAAGAAAAACATCCCTTTAAAGTGGACAGGCAAAAAGACTTTCCAGCTGTACTCAGGTTTGTTCAGCAGACTTAGAAACACCACCCAGTGTCTCTGACCTCCAAACAGTATTCACTCATGTCATCAGGTTCATGTGATGGACAAATAGGAAAGAGTTGGGATGACGAGTAAAACCTGCCATGGTGCAGGAGTGTTAAACTGGAGTATAAGGAGGTGCAGGAGTGTTAAACTGGAGTGGAAGGATGTGCAGGAGTGTTAAACTGGAGTATAAGGAGGTGCAGGAGTGTTAAACTGGAGTGGAAGGATGTGCAGGAGTGTTAAACTGGAGTGGAAGGAGGTGCAGGAGTGTTAAACTGGAGTGGAAGGAGGTGCAGGAGTGTTAAACTGGAGTGGAAGGAGGTGCAGGAGTGTTAAACTGGAGTGGAAGGAGGTGCAGGAGTGTTAAACTGGAGTGGAAGGAGGTGCAGGAGTGTTAAACTGGAGTGGAAGGAGGTGCAGGAGTGTTAAACTGGAGTGGAAGGAGGTGCAGGAGTGTTAAACTGGAGTGGAAGGAGGTGCAGGAGTGTTAAACTGGAGTGGAAGGAGGTGCAGGAGTGTTAAACTGGAGTGGAAGGAGGTGCAGGAGTGTTAAACTGGAGTGGAAGGAGGTGCAGGAGTGTTAAACTGGAGTGGAAGGAGGTGCAGGAGTGTTAAACTGGAGTGGAAGGAGGTGCAGGAGTGTTAAACTGGAGTGGAAGGAGGTGCAGGAGTGTTAAACTGGAGTGGAAGGAGGTGCAGGAGTGTTAAACTGGAGTGGAAGGAGGTGCAGGAGTGTTAAACTGGAGTGGAAGGAGGTGCAGGAGTGTTAAACTGGAGTGGAAGGAGGTGCAGGAGTGTTAAACTGGAGTGGAAGGAGGTGCAGGAGTGTTAAACTGGAGTGGAAGGAGGTGCAGGAGTGTTAAACTGGAGTGGAAGGAGGTGCAGGAGTGTTAAACTGGAGTGGAAGGAGGTGCAGGAGTGTTAAACTGGAGTGGAAGGAGGTGCAGGAGTGTTAAACTGGAGTGGAAGGAGGTGCAGGAGTGTTAAACTGGAGTGGAAGGAGGTGCAGGAGTGTTAAACTGGAGTGGAAGGAGGTGCAGGAGTGTTAAACTGGAGTGGAAGGAGGTGCAGGAGTGTTAAACTGGAGTGGAAGGAGGTGCAGGAGTGTTAAACTGGAGTGGAAGGAGGTGCAGGAGTGTTAAACTGGAGTGGAAGGAGGTGCAGGAGTGTTAAACTGGAGTGGAAGGAGGTGCAGGAGTGTTAAACTGGAGTGGAAGGAGGTGCAGGAGTGTTAAACTGGAGTGGAAGGAGGTGCAGGAGTGTTAAACTGGAGTGGAAGGAGGTGCAGGAGTGTTAAACTGGAGTGGAAGGAGGTGCAGGAGTGTTAAACTGGAGTGGAAGGAGGTGCAGGAGTGTTAAACTGGAGTGGAAGGAGGTGCAGGAGTGTTAAACTGGAGTGGAAGGAGGTGCAGGAGTGTTAAACTGGAGTGGAAGGAGGTGCAGGAGTGTTAAACTGGAGTGGAAGGAGGTGCAGGAGTGTTAAACTGGAGTGGAAGGAGGTGCAGGAGTGTTAAACTGGAGTGGAAGGAGGTGCAGGAGTGTTAAACTGGAGTGGAAGGAGGTGCAGGAGTGTTAAACTGGAGTGGAAGGAGGTGCAGGAGTGTTAAACTGGAGTGGAAGGAGGTGCAGGAGTGTTAAACTGGAGTGGAAGGAGGTGCAGGAGTGTTAAACTGGAGTGGAAGGAGGTGCAGGAGTGTTAAACTGGAGTGGAAGGAGGTGCAGGAGTGTTAAACTGGAGTGGAAGGAGGTGCAGGAGTGTTAAACTGGAGTGGAAGGAGGTGCAGGAGTGTTAAACTGGAGTGGAAGGAGGTGCAGGAGTGTTAAACTGGAGTATAAGGAGGTGCAGGACAGTAAAACTGGAGTGGAAGGAGGTGCAGGAGTGTTAAACTGGAGTGGAAGGAGGTGCAGGAGTGTTAAACTGGAGTGGAAGGAGGTGCAGGAGTGTTAAACTGGAGTGGAAGGAGGTGCAGGAGTGTTAAACTGGAGTGGAAGGAGGTGCAGGAGTGTTAAACTGGAGTGGAAGGACGTGCAGGAGTGTTAAACTGGAGTGGAAGGAGGTGCAGGAGTGTTAAACTGGAGTGGAAGGAGGTGCAGGAGTGTTAAACTGGAGTGGAAGGACGTGCAGGAGTGTTAAACTGGAGTGGAAGGAGGTGCAGGAGTGTTAAACTGGAGTGGAAGGAGGTGCAGGAGTGTTAAACTGGAGTGGAAGGAGGTGCAGGAGTGTTAAACTGGAGTGGAAGGAGGTGCAGGAGTGTTAAACTGGAGTGGAAGGAGGTGCAGGAGTGTTAAACTGGAGTGGAAGGAGGTGCAGGAGTGTTAAACTGGAGTGGAAGGAGGTGCAGGAGTGTTAAACTGGAGTGGAAGGAGGTGCAGGAGTGTTAAACTGGAGTGGAAGGAGGTGCAGGAGTGTTAAACTGGAGTGGAAGGAGGTGCAGGAGTGTTAAACTGGAGTGGAAGGAGGTGCAGGAGTGTTAAACTGGAGTGGAAGGAGGTGCAGGAGTGTTAAACTGGAGTGGAAGGAGGTGCAGGAGTGTTAAACTGGAGTGGAAGGAGGTGCAGGAGTGTTAAACTGGAGTGGAAGGAGGTGCAGGAGTGTTAAACTGGAGTGGAAGGAGGTGCAGGAGTGTTAAACTGGAGTGGAAGGACGTGCAGGAGTGTTAAACTGGAGTGGAAGGAGGTGCAGGAGTGTTAAACTGGAGTGGAAGGAGGTGCAGGAGTGTTAAACTGGAGTGGAAGGAGGTGCAGGAGTGTTAAACTGGAGTGGAAGGAGGTGCAGGAGTGTTAAACTGGAGTGGAAGGACGTGCAGGAGTGTTAAACTGGAGTGGAAGGAGGTGCAGGAGTGTTAAACTGGAGTGGAAGGACGTGCAGGAGTGTTAAACTGGAGTGGAAGGACGTGCAGGAGTGTTAAACTGGAGTGGAAGGAGGTGCAGGAGTGTTAAACTGGAGTGGAAGGACGTGCAGGAGTGTTAAACTGGAGTGGAAGGAGGTGCAGGAGTGTTAAACTGGAGTGGAAGGAGGTGCAGGAGTGTTAAACTGGAGTGGAAGGACGTGCAGGAGTGTTAAACTGGAGTGGAAGGAGGTGCAGGAGTGTTAAACTGGAGTGGAAGGAGGTGCAGGAGTGTTAAACTGGAGTGGAAGGAGGTGCAGGAGTGTTAAACTGGAGTGGAAGGAGGTGCAGGAGTGTTAAACTGGAGTGGAAGGACGTGCAGGAGTGTTAAACTGGAGTGGAAGGAGGTGCAGGAGTGTTAAACTGGAGTGGAAGGAGGTGCAGGAGTGTTAAACTGGAGTGGAAGGAGGTGCAGGAGTGTTAAACTGGAGTGGAAGGAGGTGCAGGAGTGTTAAACTGGAGTGGAAGGAGGTGCAGGAGTGTTAAACTGGAGTGGAAGGAGGTGCAGGAGTGTTAAACTGGAGTGGAAGGAGGTGTAGGAATGTTAAACTGGAGTGGAAGGAGGTGCAGGAGTGTTAAACTGGAGTGGAAGGACGTGCAGGAGTGTTAAACTGGAGTGGAAGGAGGTGCAGGAGTGTTAAACTGGAGTGGAAGGAGGTGCAGGAGTGTTAAACTGGAGTGGAAGGAGGTGCAGGAGTGTTAAACTGGAGTGGAAGGAGGTGCAGGAGTGTTAAACTGGAGTGGAAGGAGGTGCAGGAGTGTTAAACTGGAGTGGAAGGACGTGCAGGAGTGTTAAACTGGAGTGGAAGGAGGTGCAGGAGTGTTAAACTGGAGTGGAAGGAGGTGCAGGAGTGTTAAACTGGATTGGAAGGAGGTGCAGGACAGTTAAACTGGAGTGGAAGGAGGTGCAGGAGTGTTAAACAGGAGTGGAAGGACGTGCAGGAGTGTTAAACAGGAGTGGAAGGACGTGCAGGAGTGTTAAACTGGAGTGGAAGGACGTGCAGGAGTGTAAAACTGGAGTGGAAGGAGGTGCAGGAGTGTTAAACTGGAGTGGAAGGACGTGCAGGAGTGTTAAACTGGAGTGGAAGGACGTGCAGGAGTGTTAAACTGGAGTGGAAGGAGGTGCAGGAGTGTTAAACTGGAGTGGAAGGAGGTGCAGGAGTGTTAAACTGGAGTGGAAGGAGGTGCAGGAGTGTTAAACTGGAGTGGAAGGAGGTGCAGGAGTGTTAAACTGGAGTGGAAGGAGGTGCAGGAGTGTTAAACTGGAGTGGAAGGAGGTGCAGGAGTGTTAAACTGGAGTGGAAGGAGGTGCAGGAGTGTTAAACTGGAGTGGAAGGAGGTGCAGGAGTGTTAAACTGGAGTGGAAGGACGTGCAGGAGTGTTAAACTGGAGTGGAAGGAGGTGCAGGAGTGTTAAACTGGAGTGGAAGGAGGTGCAGGAGTGTTAAACTGGAGTGGAAGGACGTGCAGGAGTGTTAAACTGGAGTGGAAGGAGGTGCAGGAGTGTTAAACTGGAGTGGAAGGAGGTGCAGGAGTGTTAAACTGGAGTGGAAGGAGGTGCAGGAGTGTTAAACTGGAGTGGAAGGAGGTGCAGGAGTGTTAAACTGGAGTGGAAGGAGGTGCAGGAGTGTTAAACTGGAGTGGAAGGAGGTGCAGGAGTGTTAAACTGGAGTGGAAGGAGGTGCAGGAGTGTTAAACTGGAGTGGAAGGAGGTGCAGGAGTGTTAAACTGGAGTGGAAGGAGGTGCAGGAGTGTTAAACTGGAGTGGAAGGAGGTGCAGGAGTGTTAAACTGGAGTGGAAGGAGGTGCAGGAGTGTTAAACTGGAGTGGAAGGAGGTGCAGGAGTGTTAAACTGGAGTGGAAGGAGGTGCAGGAGTGTTAAACTGGAGTGGAAGGAGGTGCAGGAGTGTTAAACTGGAGTGGAAGGAGGTGCAGGAGTGTTAAACTGGAGTGGAAGGAGGTGCAGGAGTGTTAAACTGGAGTGGAAGGAGGTGCAGGAGTGTTAAACTGGAGTGGAAGGAGGTGCAGGAGTGTTAAACTGGAGTGGAAGGAGGTGCAGGAGTGTTAAACTGGATTGGAAGGAGGTGCAGGACAGTTAAACTGGAGTGGAAGGAGGTGCAGGAGTGTTAAACAGGAGTGGAAGGACGTGCAGGAGTGTTAAACAGGAGTGGAAGGACGTGCAGGAGTGTTAAACTGGAGTGGAAGGAGGTGCAGGAGTGTTAAACTGGAGTGGAAGGAGGTGCAGGAGTGTTAAACTGGAGTGGAAGGAGGTGCAGGAGTGTTAAACTGGAGTGGAAGGAGGTGCAGGAGTGTTAAACTGGAGTGGAAGGACGTGCAGGAGTGTTAAACTGGAGTGGAAGGACGTGCAGGAGTGTTAAACTGGAGTGGAAGGAGGTGCAGGAGTGTTAAACTGGAGTGGAAGGACGTGCAGGAGTGTTAAACTGGAGTGGAAGGAGGTGCAGGAGTGTTAAACTGGAGTGGAAGGAGGTGCAGGAGTGTTAAACTGGAGTGGAAGGAGGTGCAGGAGTGTTAAACTGGAGTGGAAGGAGGTGCAGGAATGTTAAACTGGAGTGGAAGGAGGTGCAGGAGTGTTAAACTGGAGTGGAAGGAGGTGCAGGAGTGTTAAACTGGAGTGGAAGGAGGTGCAGGAGTGTTAAACTGGAGTGGAAGGAGGTGCAGGAGTGTTAAACTGGAGTATAAGGAGGTGTAGGACAGTAAAACTGGAGTGGAAGGAGGTGCAGGAGTGTTAAACTGGAGTGGAAGGAGGTGCAGGAGTGTTAAACTGGAGTGGAAGGAGGTGCAGGAGTGTTAAACTGGAGTGGAAGGAGGTGCAGGAGTGTTAAACTGGAGTGGAAGGAGGTGCAGGAGTGTTAAACTGGAGTGGAAGGAGGTGCAGGAGTGTTAAACTGGAGTGGAAGGAGGTGCAGGAGTGTTAAACTGGAGTGGAAGGAGGTGCAGGAGTGTTAAACTGGAGTGGAAGGAGGTGCAGGAGTGTTAAACTGGTGTGGAAGGAGGTGCAGGAGTGTTAAACTGGAGTGGAAGGAGGTGCAGGAGTGTTAAACTGGAGTGGAAGGAGGTGCAGGAGTGTTAAACTGGTGTGGAAGGAGGTGCAGGAGTGTTAAACTGGAGTGGAAGGAGGTGCAGGAGTGTTAAACTGGTGTGGAAGGAGGTGCAGGAGTGTTAAACTGGAGTGGAAGGAGGTGCAGGAGTGTTAAACTGGAGTGGAAGGATGTGCAGGAGTGTTAAATTGGAGTGGAAGGAAGGTGTAGGAATGTTAAACTGGAGTGGAAGGAGGTGCAGGAGTGTTAAACTGGAGTGGAAGGAGGTGCAGGAGTGTTAAACTGGAGTGGAAGGAGGTGCAGGAGTGTTAAACTGGAGTGGAAGGACGTGCAGGAGTGTTAAACTGGAGTGGAAGGAGGTGCAGGAGTGTTAAACTGGAGTGGAAGGAGGTGCAGGAGTGTTAAACTGGAGTGGAAGGAGGTGCAGGAGTGTTAAACTGGAGTGGAAGGAGGTGCAGGAGTGTTAAACTGGAGTGGAAGGAGGTGCAGGAGTGTTAAACTGGAGTGGAAGGACGTGCAGGAGTGTTAAACTGGAGTGGAAGGAGGTGCAGGAGTGTTAAACTGGAGTGGAAGGACGTGCAGGAGTGTTAAACTGGAGTGGAAGGAGGTGCAGGAGTGTTAAACTGGAGTGGAAGGACGTGCAGGAGTGTTAAACTGGAGTGGAAGGACGTGCAGGAGTGTTAAACTGGAGTGGAAGGACGTGCAGGAGTGTTAAACTGGAGTGGAAGGAGGTGCAGGAGTGTTAAACTGGAGTGGAAGGAGGTGCAGGAGTGTTAAACTGGAGTGGAAGGACGTGCAGGAGTGTTAAACTGGAGTGGAAGGAGGTGCAGGAGTGTTAAACTGGAGTGGAAGGAGGTGCAGGAGTGTTAAACTGGAGTGGAAGGACGTGCAGGAGTGTTAAACTGGAGTGGAAGGAGGTGCAGGAGTGTTAAACTGGAGTGGAAGGAGGTGCAGGAGTGTTAAACTGGAGTGGAAGGACGTGCAGGAGTGTTAAACTGGAGTGGAAGGAGGTGCAGGAGTGTTAAACTGGAGTGGAAGGAGGTGCAGGAGTGTTAAACTGGAGTGGAAGGAGGTGCAGGAGTGTTAAACTGGAGTGGAAGGAGGTGCAGGAGTGTTAAACTGGAGTGGAAGGACGTGCAGGAGTGTTAAACTGGAGTGGAAGGACGTGCAGGAGTGTTAAACTGGAGTGGAAGGAGGTGCAGGAGTGTTAAACTGGAGTGGAAGGAGGTGCAGGAGTGTTAAACTGGAGTGGAAGGACGTGCAGGAGTGTTAAACTGGAGTGGAAGGACGTGCAGGAGTGTTAAACTGGAGTGGAAGGAGGTGCAGGAGTGTTAAACTGGAGTGGAAGGAGGTGCAGGAGTGTTAAACTGGAGTGGAAGGAGGGGACAGTAAACTGGAGTGGGGACGTGCAGGAGTGTTAAACTGGAATGGAAGGAGGTGCAGGAGTGTTAAACTGGATTGGAAGGAGGTGCAGGACAGTTAAACTGGAGTGGAAGGAGGTGCAGGAGTGTTAAACAGGAGTGGAAGGACGTGCAGGAGTGTTAAACTGGAGTGGAAGGACGTGCAGGAGTGTTAAACTGGAGTGGAAGGAGGTGCAGGAGTGTTAAACTGGAGTGGAAGGAGGTGCAGGAGTGTTAAACTGGAGTGGAAGGACGTGCAGGAGTGTTAAACTGGAGTGGAAGGACGTGCAGGAGTGTTAAACTGGAGTGGAAGGAGGTGCAGGAGTGTTAAACTGGAGTGGAAGGAGGTGCAGGAGTGTTAAACTGGATTGGAAGGAGGTGCAGGACAGTTAAACTGGAGTGGAAGGAGGTGCAGGAGTGTTAAACAGGAGTGGAAGGACGTGCAGGAGTGTTAAACAGGAGTGGAAGGACGTGCAGGAGTGTTAAACTGGAGTGGAAGGACGTGCAGGAGTGTTAAACTGGAGTGGAAGGAGGTGCAGGAGTGTTAAACTGGAGTGGAAGGACGTGCAGGAGTGTTAAACTGGAGTGGAAGGACGTGCAGGAGTGTTAAACTGGAGTGGAAGGAGGTGCAGGAGTGTTAAACTGGAGTGGAAGGAGGTGCAGGAGTGTTAAACTGGAGTGGAAGGAGGTGCAGGAGTGTTAAACTGGAGTGGAAGGAGGTGCAGGAGTGTTAAACTGGAGTGGAAGGAGGTGCAGGAGTGTTAAACTGGAGTGGAAGGAGGTGCAGGAGTGTTAAACTGGAGTGGAAGGAGGTGCAGGAGTGTTAAACTGGAGTGGAAGGAGGTGCAGGAGTGTTAAACTGGAGTGGAAGGAGGTGCAGGAGTGTTAAACTGGAGTGGAAGGAGGTGCAGGAGTGTTAAACTGGAGTGGAAGGAGGTGCAGGAGTGTTAAACTGAGTGGAAGGAGGTGCAGGAGTGTTACACTGGAGTGGAAGGAGGTGCAGGAGTGTTAAACTGGAGTGTAAGGAGGTGTAGGAGTGTTAAACTGGAGTGGAAGGAGGTGCAGGAGTGTTAAACTGGAGTGGAAGGAGGTGCAGGAGTGTTAAACTGGAGTGGAAGGAGGTGCAGGAGTGTTAAACTGGAGTGGAAGGAGGTGCAGGAGTGTTAAACTGGAGTGGAAGGAGGTGCAGGAGTGTTAAACTGGAGTGGAAGGAGGTGCAGGAGTGTTAAACTGGAGTGGAAGGATGTGCAGGAGTGTTAAACTGGAGTGGAAGGAGGTGCAGGAGTGTTAAACTGGAGTGGAAGGAGGTGCAGGAGTGTTAAACTGGAGTGGAAGGAGGTGCAGGAGTGTTAAACTGGAGTGGAAGGAGGTGCAGGAGTGTTAAACTGGAGTGGAAGGAGGTGCAGGAGTGTTAAACTGGAGTGGAAGGAGGTGCAGGAGTGTTAAACTGGAGTGGAAGGAGGTGCAGGAGTGTTAAACTGGAGTGGAAGGAGGTGCAGGAGTGTTAAACTGGAGTGGAAGGAGGTGCAGGAGTGTTAAACTGGAGTGGAAGGAGGTGCAGGAGTGTTAAACTGGAGTGGAAGGAGGTGCAGGAGTGTTAAACTGGAGTGGAAGGAGGTGCAGGAGTGTTAAACTGGAGTGGAAGGAGGTGCAGGAGTGTTAAACTGGAGTGGAAGGAGGTGCAGGAGTGTTAAACTGGAGTGGAAGGAGGTGCAGGAGTGTTAAACTGGAGTGGAAGGAGGTGCAGGAGTGTTAAACTGGAGTGGAAGGAGGTGCAGGAGTGTTAAACTGGAGTGGAAGGAGGTGCAGGAGTGTTAAACTGGATTGGAAGGAGGTGCAGGACAGTTAAACTGGAGTGGAAGGAGGTGCAGGAGTGTTAAACAGGAGTGGAAGGACGTGCAGGAGTGTTAAACAGGAGTGGAAGGACGTGCAGGAGTGTTAAACTGGAGTGGAAGGAGGTGCAGGAGTGTTAAACTGGAGTGTAAGGAGGTGTAGGAGTGTTAAACTGGAGTGGAAGGAGGTGCAGGAGTGTTAAACTGGAGTGGAAGGAGGTGCAGGAGTGTTAAACTGGAGTGGAAGGAGGTGCAGGAGTGTTAAACTGGAGTGGAAGGAGGTGCAGGAGTGTTAAACTGGAGTGGAAGGAGGTGCAGGAGTGTTAAACTGGAGTGGAAGGAGGTGCAGGAGTGTTAAACTGGAGTGGAAGGAGGTGCAGGAGTGTTAAACTGGAGTGGAAGGAGGTGCAGGAGTGTTAAACTGGAGTGGAAGGAGGTGCAGGAGTGTTAAACTGGAGTGGAAGGAGGTGCAGGAGTGTTAAACTGGAGTGGAAGGAGGTGCAGGAGTGTTAAACTGGAGTGGAAGGAGGTGCAGGAGTGTTAAACTGGAGTGGAAGGAGGTGCAGGAGTGTTAAACTGGAGTGGAAGGAGGTGCAGGAGTGTTAAACTGGAGTGGAAGGAGGTGCAGGAGTGTTAAACTGGAGTGGAAGGAGGTGCAGGAGTGTTAAACTGGAGTGGAAGGAGGTGCAGGAGTGTTAAACTGGAGTGGAAGGAGGTGCAGGAGTGTTAAACTGGAGTGGAAGGAGGTGCAGGAGTGTTAAACTGGAGTGGAAGGAGGTGCAGGAGTGTTAAACTGGAGTGGAAGGAGGTGCAGGAGTGTTAAACTGGAGTGGAAGGAGGTGCAGGAGTGTTAAACTGGAGTGGAAGGAGGTGCAGGAGTGTTAAACTGGAGTGGAAGGAGGTGCAGGAGTGTTAAACTGGAGTGGAAGGAGGTGCAGGAGTGTTAAACTGGAGTGGAAGGAGGTGCAGGAGTGTTAAACTGGAGTGGAAGGAGGTGCAGGAGTGTTAAACTGGAGTGGAAGGAGGTGCAGGAGTGTTAAACTGGAGTGGAAGGAGGTGCAGGAGTGTTAAACTGGAGTGGAAGGAGGTGCAGGAGTGTTAAACTGGAGTGGAAGGAGGTGCAGGAGTGTTAAACTGGAGTGGAAGGAGGTGCAGGAGTGTTAAACTGGAGTGGAAGGAGGTGCAGGAGTGTTAAACTGGAGTGGAAGGAGGTGCAGGAGTGTTAAACTGGAGTGGAAGGAGGTGCAGGAGTGTTAAACTGGAGTGGAAGGAGGTGCAGGAGTGTTAAACTGGAGTGGAAGGAGGTGCAGGAGTGTTAAACTGGAGTGGAAGGAGGTGCAGGAGTGTTAAACTGGAGTGGAAGGAGGTGCAGGAGTGTTAAACTGGAGTGGAAGGAGGTGCAGGAGTGTTAAACTGGAGTGGAAGGACGTGCAGGAGTGTTAAACTGGAGTGGAAGGAGGTGCAGGAGTGTTAAACTGGAGTGGAAGGAGGTGCAGGAGTGTTAAACTGGAGTGGAAGGAGGTGCAGGAGTGTTAAACTGGAGTGGAAGGACGTGCAGGAGTGTTAAACTGGAGTGGAAGGAGGTGCAGGAGTGTTAAACTGGAGTGGAAGGAGGTGCAGGAGTGTTAAACTGGAGTGGAAGGAGGTGCAGGAGTGTTAAACTGGAGTGGAAGGAGGTGCAGGAGTGTTAAACTGGAGTGGAAGGAGGTGCAGGAGTGTTAAACTGGAGTGGAAGGAGGTGCAGGAGTGTTAAACTGGAGTGGAAGGAGGTGCAGGAGTGTTAAACTGGAGTGGAAGGACATGCAGGAGTGTTAAACTGGAGTGGAAGGAGGTGCAGGAGTGTTAAACTGGAGTGGAAGGACATGCAGGAGTGTTAAACTGGAGTGGAAGGAGGTGCAGGAGTGTTAAACTGGAGTGGAAGGAGTGCAGGAGTGTTAAACTGGAGTGGAAGGAGGTGCAGGAGTGTTAAACTGGAGTGGAAGGACATGCAGGAGTGTTAAACTGGAGTGGAAGGAGGTGCAGGAGTGTTAAACTGGAGTGGAAGGACATGCAGGAGTGTTAAACTGGAGTATAGGACATGCAGGAATGTTAAACTGGAGTGGAAGGACATGCAGGAATGTTAAACTGGAGTGGAAGGAGGTGCAGGAATGTTAAACTGGAGTGGAAGGAGGTGCAGGAATGTTAAACTGGAGTGGAAGGAGGTGCAGGAATGTTAAACTGGAGTGGAAGGACATGCAGGAGTGTTAAACTGGAGTGGAAGGACGTGCAGGAGTGTTAAACTGGAGTGGAAGGACATGCAGGAGTGTTAAACTGGAGTGGAAGGACATGCAGGAGTGTTAAACTGGAGTGGAAGGAGGTGCAGGAGTGTTAAACTGGAGTGGAAGGAGGTGCAGGAGTGTTAAACTGGAGTGGAAGGAGGTGCAGGAGTGTTAAACTGGAGTGGAAGGAGGTGCAGGAGTGTTAAACTGGAGTGGAAGGAGGTGCAGGAGTGTTAAACTGGAGTGGAAGGAGGTGCAGGAGTGTTAAACTGGAGTGGAAGGAGGTGCAGGAGTGTTAAACTGGAGTGGAAGGAGGTGCAGGAGTGTTAAACTGGAGTGGAAGGAGGTGCAGGAATGTTAAACTGGAGTGGAAGGAGGTGCAGGAATGTTAAACTGGAGTGGAAGGACGTGCAGGAATGTTAAACTGGAGTGGAAGGAGGTGCAGGAATGTTAAACTGGAGTGGAAGGACATGCAGGAATGTTAAACTGGAGTGGAAGGACATGCAAGAATGTTAAACTGGAGTGGAAGGAGGTGCAGGAATGTTAAACTGGAGTGGAAGGAGGTGCAGGAATGTTAAACTGGAGTGGAAGGACATGCAGGAATGTTAAACTAGAGTGGAAGGACATGCAGGAATGTTAAACTGGAGTATAAGGACATGCAGGAATGTTAAACTGGAGTATAAGGACATGCAAGAATGTTAAACTGGAGTATAAGGACATGCAAGAATGTTAAACTGGAGTATAAGGACATGCAGGAATGTTAAACTGGAGTGGAAGGAGGTGCAGGAATGTTAAACTGGAGTATAAGGACATGCAGGAATGTTAAACTGGAGTATAAGGACATGCAGGAATGTTAAACTGGAGTGGAAGGAGGTGCAGGAATGTTAAACTGGAGTGGAAGGACATGCAGGAATGTTAAACTGGAGTGGAAGGACATGCAGGAGTGTTAAACTGGAGTGGAAGGACGTGCAGGAATGTTAAACTGGAGTGGAAGGACGTGCAGGAGTGTTAAACTGGAGTGGAAGGAGGTGCAGGAATGTTAAACTGGAGTGGAAGGACATGCAGGAATGTTAAACTGGAGTGGAAGGAAATGCAGGAATGTTAAACTGGAGTGGAAGGACGTGCAGGAGTGTTAAACTGGAGTGGAAGGAGGTGCAGGAGTGTTAAACTGGAGTGGAAGGACATGCAGGAATGTTAAACTGGAGTGGAAGGACATGCAGGAATGTTAAACTAGAGTGGAAGGACATGCAGGAATGTTAAACTGGAGTATAAGGACATGCAAGAATGTTAAACTGGAGTATAAGGACATGCAGGAATGTTAAACTGGAGTATAAGGACATGCAGGAATGTTAAACTGGAGTATAAGGACATGCAAGAATGTTAAACTGGAGTATAAGGACATGCAGGAATGTTAAACTGGAGTGGAAGGACATGCAAGAATGTTAAACTGGAGTGGAAGGAGGTGCAGGAATGTTAAACTGGAGTGGAAGGAGGTGCAGGAATGTTAAACTGGAGTGGAAGGAGGTGCAGGAATGTTAAACTGGAGTGTAAGGAGGTGCAGGAATGTTAAACTGGAGTGTAAGGACATGCAGGAATGTTAAACTGGAGTGTAAGGACATGCAGGAATGTTAAACTGGAGTATAAGGACATGCAGGAATGTTAAACTGGAGTATAAGGACATGCAGGAATGTTAAACTGGAGTATAAGGACATGCAAGAATGTTAAACTGGAGTATAAGGACATGCAAGAATGTTAAACTGGAGTATAAGGACATGCAAGAATGTTAAACTGGAGTATAAGGACATGCAAGAATGTTAAACTGGAGTATAAGGACATGCAGGAATGTTAAACTGGAGTGGAAGGAGGTGCAGGAATGTTAAACTGGAGTATAAGGACATGCAGGAATGTTAAACTGGAGTATAAGGACATGCAGGAATGTTAAACTGGAGTGGAAGGAGGTGCAGGAATGTTAAACTGGAGTGGAAGGACATGCAGGAATGTTAAACTGGAGTGGAAGGACATGCAGGAGTGTTAAACTGGAGTGGAAGGACGTGCAGGAATGTTAAACTGGAGTGGAAGGACGTGCAGGAGTGTTAAACTGGAGTGGAAGGAGGTGCAGGAGTGTTAAACTGGAGTGGAAGGAGGTGCAGGAGTGTTAAACTGGAGTGGAAGGACATGCAGGAGTGTTAAACTGGAGTGGAAGGAGGTGCAGGAGTGTTAAACTGGAGTGGAAGGAGGTGCAGGAATGTTAAACTGGAGTGGAAGGAGGTGCAGGAGTGTTAAACTGGAGTGGAAGGAGGTGCAGGAATGTTAAACTGGAGTGGAAGGACATGCAGGAATGTTAAACTGGAGTGGAAGGACATGCAGGAATGTTAAACTGGAGTGGAAGGACGTGCAGGAATGTTAAACTGGAGTGGAAGGACATGCAGGAGTGTTAAACTGGAGTGGAAGGACGTGCAGGAGTGTTAAACTGGAGTGGAAGGAGGTGCAGGAGTGTTAAACTGGAGTGGAAGGAGGTGCAGGAGTGTTAAACTGGAGTGGAAGGAGGTGCAGGAGTGTTAAACTGGAGTGGAAGGAGTGCAGGAGTGTTAAACTGGAGTGGAAGGAGGTGCAGGAGTGTTAAACTGGAGTGGAAGGAGGTGCAGGAGTGTTAAACTGGAGTGGAAGGAGGTGCAGGAGTGTTAAACTGGAGTGGAAGGAGGTGCAGGAGTGTTAAACTGGAGTGGAAGGAGGTGCAGGAGTGTTAAACTGGAGTGGAAGGAGGTGCAGGAGTGTTAAACTGGAGTGGAAGGAGGTGCAGGAGTGTTAAACTGGAGTGGAAGGAGGTGCAGGAGTGTTAAACTGGAGTGGAAGGAGGTGCAGGAGTGTTAAACTGGAGTGGAAGGAGGTGCAGGAGTGTTAAACTGGAGTGGAAGGAGGTGCAGGAGTGTTAAACTGGAGTGGAAGGAGGTGCAGGAGTGTTAAACTGGAGTGGAAGGAGGTGCAGGAGTGTTAAACTGGAGTGGAAGGAGGTGCAGGAGTGTTAAACTGGAGTGGAAGGAGGTGCAGGAGTGTTAAACTGGAGTGGAAGGAGGTGCAGGAGTGTTAAACTGGAGTGGAAGGAGGTGCAGGAGTGTTAAACTGGAGTGGAAGGAGGTGCAGGAGTGTTAAACTGGAGTGGAAGGAGTGCAGGAGTGTTAAACTGGAGTGGAAGGAGGTGCAGGAGTGTTAAACTGGAGTGGAAGGAGTGCAGGAGTGTTAAACTGGAGTGGAAGGAGGTGCAGGAGTGTTAAACTGGATTGGAAGGAGGTGCAGGAGTGTTAAACTGGAGTGGAAGGAGGTGCAGGAGTGTTAAACTGGAGTGGAAGGAGGTGCAGGAGTGTTAAACTGGAGTGGAAGGAGGTGCAGGAGTGTTAAACTGGAGTGGAAGGAGGTGCAGGAGTGTTAAACTGGAGTGGAAGGAGGTGCAGGAGTGTTAAACTGGAGTGGAAGGAGGTGCAGGAGTGTTAAACTGGAGTGGAAGGAGGTGCAGGAGTGTTAAACTGGAGTGGAAGGAGGTGCAGGAGTGTTAAACTGGAGTGGAAGGAGGTGCAGGAGTGTTAAACTGGAGTGGAAGGAGGTGCAGGAGTGTTAAACTGGTGGAAGGAGGTGCAGGAGTGTTAAACTGGAGTGGAAGGAGGTGCAGGAGTGTTAAACTGGAGTGGAAGGAGGTGCAGGAGTGTTAAACTGGAGTGGAAGGAGGTGCAGGAGTGTTAAACTGGAGTGGAAGGAGGTGCAGGAGTGTTAAACTGGAGTGGAAGGAGGTGCAGGAGTGTTAAACTGGAGTGGAAGGAGGTGCAGGAGTGTTAAACTGGAGTGGAAGGAGGTGCAGGAGTGTTAAACTGGAGTGGAAGGACGTGCAGGAGTGTTAAACTGGAGTGGAAGGAGGTGCAGGAGTGTTAAACTGGAGTGGAAGGAGGTGCAGGAGTGTTAAACTGGAGTGGAAGGAGGTGCAGGAGTGTTAAACTGGAGTGGAAGGAGGTGCAGGAGTGTTAAACTGGAGTGGAAGGAGGTGCAGGAGTGTTAAACTGGAGTGGAAGGAGGTGCAGGAGTGTTAAACTGGAGTGGAAGGAGGTGCAGGAGTGTTAAACTGGAGTGGAAGGAGGTGCAGGAGTGTTAAACTGGAGTGGAAGGAGGTGCAGGAGTGTTAAACTGGAGTGGAAGGAGGTGCAGGAGTGTTAAACTGGAGTGGAAGGAGGTGCAGGAGTGTTAAACTGGAGTGGAAGGAGGTGCAGGAGTGTTAAACTGGAGTGGAAGGAGGTGCAGGAGTGTTAAACTGGAGTGGAAGGAGGTGCAGGAGTGTTAAACTGGAGTGGAAGGAGGTGCAGGAGTGTTAAACTGGAGTGGAAGGAGGTGCAGGAGTGTTAAACTGGAGTGGAAGGAGGTGCAGGAGTGTTAAACTGGAGTGGAAGGAGGTGCAGGAGTGTTAAACTGGAGTGGAAGGAGGTGCAGGAGTGTTAAACTGGAGTGGAAGGAGGTGCAGGAGTGTTAAACTGGAGTGGAAGGAGGTGCAGGAGTGTTAAACTGGAGTGGAAGGAGGTGCAGGAGTGTTAAACTGGAGTGGAAGGAGGTGCAGGAGTGTTAAACTGGAGTGGAAGGAGGTGCAGGAGTGTTAAACTGGAGTGGAAGGAGGTGCAGGAGTGTTAAACTGGAGTGGAAGGAGGTGCAGGAGTGTTAAACTGGAGTGGAAGGAGGTGCAGGAGTGTTAAACTGGAGTGGAAGGAGGTGCAGGAGTGTTAAACTGGAGTGGAAGGAGGTGCAGGAGTGTTAAACTGGAGTGGAAGGAGGTGCAGGAGTGTTAAACTGGAGTGGAAGGAGGTGCAGGAGTGTTAAACTGGAGTGGAAGGAGGTGCAGGAGTGTTAAACTGGAGTGGAAGGAGGTGCAGGAGTGTTAAACTGGAGTGGAAGGAGGTGCAGGAGTGTTAAACTGGAGTGGAAGGAGGTGCAGGAGTGTTAAACTGGAGTGGAAGGAGGTGCAGGAGTGTTAAACTGGAGTGGAAGGAGGTGCAGGAGTGTTAAACTGGAGTGGAAGGAGGTGCAGGAGTGTTAAACTGGAGTGGAAGGAGGTGCAGGAATGTTAAACTGGAGTGGAAGGAGGTGCAGGAGTGTTAAACTGGAGTGGAAGGACGTGCAGGAGTGTTAAACTGGAGTGGAAGGAGGTGCAGGAGTGTTAAACTGGAGTGGAAGGAGGTGCAGGAGTGTTAAACTGGAGTGGAAGGAGGTGCAGGAGTGTTAAACTGGAGTGGAAGGAGGTGCAGGAGTGTTAAACTGGAGTGGAAGGACGTGCAGGAGTGTTAAACTGGAGTGGAAGGAGGTGCAGGAGTGTTAAACTGGAGTGGAAGGAGGTGCAGGAGTGTTAAACTGGAGTGGAAGGAGGTGCAGGAGTGTTAAACTGGAGTGGAAGGAGGTGCAGGAATGTTAAACTGGAGTGGAAGGAGGTGCAGGAATGTTAAACTGGAGTGGAAGGAGGTGCAGGAATGTTAAACTGGAGTGGAAGGACATGCAGGAATGTTAAACTGGAGTGGAAGGAGGTGCAGGAATGTTAAACTGGAGTGGAAGGAGGTGCAGGAATGTTAAACTGGAGTGGAAGGACGTGCAGGAATGTTAAACTGGAGTGGAAGGAGGTGCAGGAATGTTAAACTGGAGTGGAAGGACGTGCAGGAATGTTAAACTGGAGTGGAAGGAGGTGCAGGAATGTTAAACTGGAGTGGAAGGACATGCAGGAATGTTAAACTGGAGTGGAAGGACATGCAGGAGTGTTAAACTGGAGTGGAAGGACGTGCAGGAGTGTTAAACTGGAGTGGAAGGAGGTGCAGGAGTGTTAAACTGGAGTGGAAGGAGGTGCAGGAGTGTTAAACTGGAGTGGAAGGAGGTGCAGGAGTGTTAAACTGGAGTGGAAGGAGGTGCAGGAGTGTTAAACTGGAGTGGAAGGAGGTGCAGGAGTGTTAAACTGGAGTGGAAGGAGGTGCAGGAGTGTTAAACTGGAGTGGAAGGAGGTGCAGGAGTGTTAAACTGGAGTGGAAGGAGGTGCAGGAGTGTTAAACTGGAGTGGAAGGAGGTGCAGGAGTGTTAAACTGGAGTGGAAGGAGGTGCAGGAGTGTTAAACTGGAGTGGAAGGAGGTGCAGGAGTGTTAAACTGGAGTGGAAGGAGGTGCAGGAGTGTTAAACTGGAGTGGAAGGAGGTGCAGGAGTGTTAAACTGGAGTGGAAGGAGGTGCAGGAGTGTTAAACTGGAGTGGAAGGAGGTGCAGGAGTGTTAAACTGGAGTGGAAGGAGGTGCAGGAATGTTAAACTGGAGTGGAAGGAGGTGCAGGAGTGTTAAACTGGAGTGGAAGGACGTGCAGGAGTGTTAAACTGGAGTGGAAGGAGGTGCAGGAGTGTTAAACTGGAGTGGAAGGACGTGCAGGAGTGTTAAACTGGAGTGGAAGGAGGTGCAGGAGTGTTAAACTGGAGTGGAAGGAGGTGCAGGAGTGTTAAACTGGAGTGGAAGGACGTGCAGGAGTGTTAAACTGGAGTGGAAGGACGTGCAGGAGTGTTAAACTGGAGTGGAAGGACGTGCAGGAGTGTTAAACTGGAGTGGAAGGAGGTGCAGGAGTGTTAAACTGGAGTGGAAGGAGGTGCAGGAGTGTTAAACTGGAGTGGAAGGACGTGCAGGAGTGTTAAACTGGAGTGGAAGGACGTGCAGGAGTGTTAAACTGGAGTGGAAGGAGGTGCAGGAGTGTTAAACTGGAGTGGAAGGAGGTGCAGGAGTGTTAAACTGGAGTGGAAGGAGGTGCAGGAGTGTTAAACTGGAGTGGAAGGAGGTGCAGGAGTGTTAAACTGGAGTGGAAGGAGTGCAGGAGTGTTAAACTGGAGTGGAAGGAGGTGCAGGAGTGTTAAACTGGAGTGGAAGGAGGTGCAGGAGTGTTAAACTGGAGTGGAAGGAGGTGCAGGAGTGTTAAACTGGAGTGGAAGGAGGTGCAGGAGTGTTAAACTGGAGTGGAAGGACAGGAGTGTTAAACTGGAGTGGAAGGAGGTGCAGGAGTGTTAAACTGGAGTGGAAGGAGGTGCAGGAGTGTTAAACTGGAGTGGAAGGACATGCAGGAGTGTTAAACTGGAATGGAAGGAGGTGCAGGAGTGTTAAACTGGAGAGGAAGGACATGCAAGAATGTTAAACTGGAGTGGAAGGACGTGCAGGAGTGTTAAACTGGAGTGGAAGGACGTGCA